>CAIGRO010282497.1:0-13903 GCA_903798355.1 Fraxinus baroniana | reverse complement strand
TGAAAATGCAGTGACCGTTTGTGAAAGAAATTTCAAACTTCAGTGACCGTTTCTGAAATTTTGAAATTTCAGTGACCGTTTTGAAATTTTCAGGTAACTTCAGTGACCATTTGTGAAATTAACCCTTCTACATGCTGGTTTCATCAGACAATTAACAGGGAAGAAACAAGAACAAAATCTTTATTAATCATCCAATGTACGAAAAATAACCCACAAGCCAAGTTATATAGCTAATAAAATCATAATTATCGAAATTTTACCAAAAATAGCAAAATCTCGGTATTCATACCAAGAGGAAATACGTAATAAAAGAAATAAAATCCCAAAAATCTGGTTTAAATCGAGTTCGTAATCTATGTTAAAAGGGCAATCAGAATATTACCAAAAAAGGAAAAAAATAACTAAAATTGTGTACTCGGAAGGGAAAACATTAGATTTTGCCCTCGAAATCAATACACACCGAGAAGAGTTTTTTGAATTGGGGTCATGAGTGCGATTCTGATACCTGTAGCTAAAGTTATTGCCAAAATACCAAAACGTGTCAAAAAATGTATCCAATTAGGAAATGTTGTCGATTACTTGCTATTCTTACGCTAATCCACCAACTCATGGTATTTCAACGCCATCAATGAGCTATCGACAACTCGACTTCGTCTGACTCGAATCCCCCTTCATCAGGTGGTAAAGTGGTGACGACGATGACGGGTAGTTCTGGTCGCTCATCCTTCCTCTAGCAACGATGGTTCTTTCTACATTTTTATTCTTGAGGTTGTTCTTGTTACCTTGTTTTTGAGGTTGTCCTCTTTCCTCCGACAACGGGTAGTTCAAGTCACATTGAGGTTGTGGCGTTGCAGCACCGTAATATCTATTTTATATTTCTTTCTACATTTTTATTTTTGCCTCTATTGCTAGCGATGTTGGGTTTAGATTTGATGTAGAGGTGTTAGTGGTGGATTGTTCGGTGGTTGTAGGTCGAGGTATAGGTGGTGGTCATTATGGTGGAGGTGGTGATTGTGGTACAGGTGGTACCTTCCAATTGGTGGCAATGGTGATGCATCTAAAGTTGTAGTGGTGTTGGTTTGTGGTGGTGGAGGCGAATGGTGGGAGATGTGGTAAGAAGAAGAGTGTTTGTAACCAATTATTTGGTTGATTATGATCATAAATAATATGTAACCAAAGAATATGAAATTTCGATTAAATTTGTAATCGTGACTCACAATTTGTTAAGTTGCAACCAATTAATTTAATAATTTGTGACCTTGAAATAAGGTGTGACTTATAAAATTTGTTATTTATGACCGAAAAATAATGTGGCCTATAAATTTTGTGATATATGATCGAAAAATAATACATGACCTATTAATTTGATAATATGCTATCAATAAAAAAATTATGACCTATACAATTTGTGATTTGTGATCAAAATATAATATGTGGCCAATTAATTTGATAATTTGTGATCGAGAAATAAGTTGTGACTTATAAAATTTGTAATTTGTGACTGTGACGTTTATAATTATGACTAATACGTAATTGTGAAATACATTGACCTTAATATATTTAATTAATAACATATTTTTTAAATTAATTATTTAATTAAGACATAATTTTTGAAAAAATAAACCTAATTTCTTTATTTTGAAATTGTATTTTGCAAATACCTTATATGTGTAATGTTCCCATACATTTATGTTCTTGTTTTAGCCCCTTTTTTGTGTTAATAGATTTTTGGAATTTTATTTTATTTTTTATTTTTTATTTTTTATTTTTTTTTAAAGAGAACGTGTGGTTAAAAAGTAAATAAAAAACTTGAATTTACATGTAAAATTATTTTATTTGAATTTTTTTTTTATTAAAAATAAGTTTTAGGAAAAATGAGTTTTGGAAAAATATGGCTGCATATATCTCCATCAGTTTCATGTGACTTGTAACAATCAAACCTCGTTACCATAAATTAATAATTTTCTTTTATTTAAAACCATGCATCTTGGTGTTAGAACAAAGTCCTACTTCGATTAAATTTGAAGTAGATGAAGATCTCACGAGGAATTAGACCACTCCAGTCTCCACTTATTATGTTTAACAATTTAAGATTTATTCAATTCCTTATACTTAGATTGAACATTTCAAGCATATTTTTTATCCGTAAATAGTATTCACTTATTCTCTTTATTTATGTCTACTTATAATTTAAATTGATTATGAAAAGTAAAAACTTCCTAAACATGCGCATAAAAAGAAAAGAAAAATAACATATAACTCCCATATTCCATGCATGAATTATTTGCAGGAACTTATTTATTATATAGGGTGTGTTTGATCGATATTATTGAGGAAAAAATATATTTTAAATAGTGATATAATTGGAAATATGTAGTTAAAAAGTAAGAAAAAATTACTGATATAATAGAAAATNTAAACATGCGCATAAAAAGAAAAGAAAAATAACATATAAATCCCATATTCCATGCATGAATTATTTGCAGGAACTTATTTATTATATAGGGTGTGTTTGATCGATATTATTGAGGAAAAAATATATTTTAAATTGTGATATAATTGGAAATATGTAGTTAAAAAGTAAGAAAAAATTACTGATATAATAGAAAATATTATTTTATTGAAGAACGTACAGTAGAAAACGAGCTATAAAATAATGTATTTTGATAGAATATGTCATAATTACTAGATGCTTAGGTGAGCATCATGTCACTGCTTATGTAGAATCCCATCACGTCTCTACTTTAATTTCGGGAATAAATTTTACTAGCAATCAATTCTCACTATGGGCTGCACACTATCCATTATCGTCGGAGCGTTTTTATTTCGGACGCGTTTTAAAATTAAAGCTTTTAATCATAGGTTTCTTTTTATAATGTTAAAAATGATAACACCCTACAATTGGAAATGCTAGCAAATGATTGGATCATTAACAAAATCAAAAACTCATTTAATTTTTGGCATCATTAGGATCATATAATTCTACAAAGTTTGTTTACAATCTAAGCATCGGTAAGATTTAGTCCATTCGTTTTAATTGATTTCAAAAACTGTTTTTGAAATCATTGATCTACGTATTGTCAACACGTAATTTGTAAATCAAATTTTGTCAACCTAATTTGTACACATATCATGATTCTTCTATATGAGGACTAGGGCTGGGCATGGTCAAGTTCGATTCGGTTCTCTTTAGAATCGAACCAAACCCGAGATTTTTGGTTATTTAGTAAATGAAATTGTCGGATCCAAATTTAATTATGGAATCATTCGGATTCGATTCCAGTTCGGTTCGATTCTATTCGATTTCGAGGTTTCGTACAATAATTAAGTTTTTTTTTTTAATATTACAACAACGTTACATTAATTTGACAATGACATATTCCGTCTTAACTCTTACAAAATAACGTAGTTCACTCTTGTTATATATTTTGCACCTCTCTTTGTTGTGTTCTTCATAGATTTGATTGTTAAAAACACAAGAAGCGGAAGATGGCTAATTCACAATAATAGAACGGTAGAGACCATATTACGGTAGAATAAAATATTTGAGTAAAATTTAGGTCAATTTGATTAAGTTGAGTTTGATTGGAAATTAAAAATAGTAAAATCATATTTTGAGTTTGGACTAAATTAATTAATTAGCAATTTATTTTTTAAAAAATAAAACAATACGACTTATTTAAGATAAAAAAAAAATTAAAAAACTAAGGAGATTTGGTTCTTATTCGATTTTTCAGTTCTTGATCTAGAATTGAGAATCGAACCGAACCCGTCGATTCTTGATTCAGATACTAGTCTAGTATTTAATTTCGGAAGAATCGCTCATTTCTGTTCGATTTAGCTAAATTCATGCCCGATTTGGTTCGGGAGTTTGTCCAGCTCTAGTGGGGACCCAAGGAAATAGATTGAGAGCCTGTTTGGCGGAGCTTTTGAAAAATTGAAAACCGTGTCTAAAAGGTCAAAAATTGCTTGTGAAAATGATTAAATAATTTCTAGAAATATTTCGTTTGATTGAGGAGCTTTTAAAAAAGTTAGGCAAAAATAATTTTTTTTGAGAACTCTTTTACGAGAAACGGGAAGTCTCAAATGGACCCCCGGAATATGCATCAAAGTCACAAGTTATGATTCCATGTTTGCCATTATAAGTCATTTGAGTTATTTTTCTAACATAATGATTACTCAGAGTTATAATAAGTTTTGACAATAAGACGTACGCCCAAAACATTTGTTATCATTTTATTCTCTTCGAGTCATGCTTATGCGAAACTGAATGTACTATACATCTCCTTTTTTCTAATTCTAGCCCGTGAAACACCTTTTCGCTACATAGTGAGTTATCTATACGAAAAAAGGTCTAGAATGAAAAAAATACATGTGATATAAATTTAATCGAAACATCTATATGCCATATTCAAGACAGTTTGAGACGTTGAGGACTCAAGTTGAAACCCACTAGGGTAATCGGTCAATTGAGACTATTTCATGTTTGAAAAATAAATAAATTAGAATTCGACTATCCAACCTTTAAGATAGTGTGAAAATGGCTCTCCAATATTTAGAGTGAGATTTTGACTCCCCGCCCTATTAAAGGTTGTGAGATTAGATCCTCGAATAATGGAAGTATTAATTTGAATGTTAAAAGTCAAACTTTGTATTGAAAACATCATGTTGCCCTTTTTTAGAATAAAAAAAGAAGTAAATATATAGAAAGAAATAGAAGAAAACAAGGGCATCGCGACCTTTTTAATACCAAGTTTGACTTTTATTGATCAAACTAATACTTTCCGTTAAGCGAGAATCTAATCCCACAATGTTTAATAGGTTGGGAGTCAAAACCTCACTTATAAATATTGGATAATCGTTTCACAATACCTAAAATGTTGAGAAGCATAACCCTAATTTTAAAAATCGGATAACCGTTTCACAATCCCTAAAATGTTGAGAAGCATAACCCTAATTTTTCCTTTCAAGAAAATCAATAAAGAAAGTATGTTATTATCCAAGTCTTCGCCCCTCATTTCTCACAAGTTCTTTTCTATGCTGGGGTCGTCCCCTGAATCTTTTTTACATGGCTCCACCTCGTAGAAAAATGATGGTCGTGTTGGACGAGGCCACCCTGGAAATGGCCAAGTCAACACTTCTAACTGCGACTATCAATCCTCATCGCTTTTGGGAAGAAAGAGCGGATGCAATCTCTTTCTCCATTGGCACGAGGGTGTCACAACTTCGGATAAACACTTAAATGGGGGTACAAGAACATATATTCCTTTTGAAACATATGAGAACACTCTTTTTGGATCTGGTATTGATCAAACAAAAAACAAAATATTTGAAAAAATCTAGCGTGGGGACAGAAATAGCTTACAAAATATATTTCAGGAATAGCAGAATTGTTCATTTCTCAACTGCAAGATCCCATGTGGTCACTATTTGGGTGCATAACCCTTGGAATATTTAGAAGTATCTATTCCTGCTTTGAGATAGATTCCGGATGACTGTTAGGACGCCTCTCAGCTAGGAATCTCTTTGTGCTCTCTAGGACGCCAAAGAATATCGAACCACCAACGCCTATCCACAGAACTCTTGGTCCAATGCCCTACAGTAAAATGGTGAAATTTGATATTCACAAATTATGGGTTATCAAGCTACAGCTGCTGACATAAGCAAAAAGAAGGATTTCCTTGTGAACCACATATATTGCTACAAATATGCTACCCCAAAACCTTTAGCAGGGAGTGCAATATCATTCTATTTTTATCCCAAATATAGGTCCATGCGGACCATGGACCAAGACTTCTAGTCCCAACGTGACATTGGCTGGGGGCTAGACAGTGTTGTGCCACATACTCCTAAACTTCTAGACTAGATATCACTATTTCTCAGTCATTTGAAGATTTGATCACAGATTGATACTATTTATACCTCCTCCTTAGTCCGGTAATACCTTCTTGCATGGCTTCCAAATCCCAACAACGTAGAAAGAAAAGGAGACGAGAACAATAATTTTGCTTCATATTCAGTGGGGTTCCATGGAAAGGAATGCAAAAATAGATGTCGCTAACAGGTGGAAATGGACAGACCAAAAGGAAAAGGGTTCTACCAAACTGTTTATGTACGAAGAAACAAGACTAACTCCTACCTTTAAAAGAGCCTGTGGCCCTTCTTCTCTGACGATAATCTGATGTAGGACGGGGAAGAATTATTACCGTAGGAAGAAGAAAAGAAACAGAGGAAGAAGAAGCAGAAGAAGGGAGAAGAAAACGGCTGCAAGCCAATTTTTAATTCATCATATTCATCAACTGTTCTAATGACAATGAAAAAACTAATAAATAGCGAAAACCAAACGGACTTGGATCAACTAACTACTACAAGCCCAATAACAATAAAATAAATAACATAAATGATAAAACTCAATAACAATAAAATTAAGTATCGACTGATAAAGCTCAATAACAATAAAATTAAGCATCAGCGATGTCCGCATCAACTCTCCCGGGGTGAGAAAACTCGACCCTATCGAGTGAATAAACTTCAACCACGGGGGACGATCTTTCGTAAGAACCAGATATCGAAATTCAACAAATGATGCCAACTCCAGTTGCAAATTGTCCCCAAGAATATGATTTACATCAGATGGAACTACACAACGAGCAAGGAAGCACCATATTTCTCCATCATTGGTCAACACAATCTGTCAATCTAAAATAACATCAATTGCATCTTTGTGTGCGGTAACAGATGGTATTGAAGTAGAAATATTAAGATGGATAGGTTGGGGGTCTACAGAATTAAATAGAAAAGGATCATCAAAGGAATCGAAACGGTATTTGTAAGTAATGAAGTCCTCAATATTTAAAGCAGAGTAGTGGCCAAAATGTGATAAAGATCAATGACATGTGCATTTGGACTAACATGCTTCAAAAGTTTAAAAATATCAGCACTACGAGCTTGCAATATAATATAATCCCCAATATTAAATCCAAAAAGTCGTTTAGGCAAATCATCTTGAAGTTTATGTGATGCATTACCTGCTTCTAATCGTTTATTGACCTCAATATGCAAATCATGAAGATGATGTACAAATGCCTCAGTTGACATTGACACTCTAGCATGTGGAGACATGTGAATAAGATTTAAAGGCTTCATAGACTCATAATCATGAATAAATTCAAAAGGACTTATATTTATTGACCGATTCACAAAGTTTTATATTTAAATTGGACGGTTGGGACGATCAAATCCCAATTCCCAAGATTTTTCTTGAAAATTGCATGATTACGCAAATCAATAGCACATCTAGGCTGGATAAGGGTACGACATACAACACTTGATTGAGAGGTATCGGAACAAAGGGTACAATACCTAGATTCATAGGAGACGTCTGAATGCTACCGAATTGAGATTGGCCGTTGCCACGTTTTTCCTCCTTCACGTCTCTTTCTTCCCTGCTTCTCCCTTTCTTATTCTCCCTTATCTTCGGTTGGATCAGGATGTTGGTTTCAATTTTGCACGTAGATGGGTGGCGGGTTTGTGGTCGTTGTAGGAATAGGTGGAGGAGACGGTTGACTGTTGGCGTCGCTGTGGTTGCGGGGTTGGTTGTGCAGCTATGGTGGAGTGAATTTAAGATGGTGATTGTGGTTCGTGTTGGGACTTCTGTATATAGGGTTTCTACTGCGGATTTGGTGTTCAATTTCAGCAGCGAATTGATGTAGGATTTTGGGCTCTGATACCAAATTTGATGTAGGACGGGGAAGAATTATTACCGTAGGAAGAAGAAAAGAAGCAGAAGAAGAAAGGAGAAAAAGAAGCCGTGAAGAAGAGGGGACGGGGAGGAAGAGAGGAGAAAATGGCTGCAAACCAATTTTTAATTCATCATATTCATCAACTGTTCTAATGACAATGAAAAAACTAATAAATAGCGAAAATCTAACGGGATTGGGCCAACCCACTACTACAAGCCCAATAACAATAAACTAGAAAACATAAATGATAAAACCCAATAACAATAAAATTAAGCCTCGACGATGTCCGCATCACAGCCTGGACTGGACACAATCAAAGATACCTTTTTATTGGTTGGTCGATCCCTGCATAGATACTTGAGGTAATAATTATGCTGGCCAGCTTATATAGGAAGAGTGTGTATAGATTCCTTCCCGAAAAGGGACCTGCACAAAAAGAGCAAGAGATGGAGGAGATGAGTCGAATCGGCCATACCTGATCATTAATCTAGTCTGAATCACATCAAGAGGAGTGGTGATAGCTCCAGTTACAGCACCTACCAAAGAAACAATGAAAAGTAAGCAGCATAAGGGTACAGTAAATAGCCGAATGCATGCGGTGGTTTCCTCATCTCATAGCTCAAATTCATGTTAAATTTTATCTCTGACTTGAAATCCAAATGGACGTTCTTGAAATTGAAGCAAAAAGCGGAATCGCAATTGAGTATTATATAAATGTAAAATCTATGGCTAGAGTAAGATAGAAATAACAATTACAGCTGGAGCAAATCAGAAACAAAAGATCACGAGAGGGCTTGAAACTTCTCTTCTTATAGGTAGTGATGCATTATATACAGGCTGTTAACATTTGTCTAAGTAATTTATGTTTAATGAGCTCAAATTTTACTTAAAATTGATTATATATTTGAAAAAGTTCAAATATTTTGTTTGTTACAGAGGCAAAGCTTTTATTTGCAGTTTGCTACCTTTCCAATTTTAGTTGATCTTTATAACAAGAAGCTATATTGTCTCAATTTCAAAAGATGAAAGCAGAGGAGGGGAGGAATCGAATGTTCTTAATTGATGTCAGCCACCCCATTTTCCTTCTTGATTGATCTCTACAAAATAGAACCGGCTAAAAAGCTACAATTCCTTGATATGAAAAGGAAAGAAAAAGTTTTTCCCCAGAACGGATAATTAAGAGGAATAGAGAAATATCTAATTTCCAGAAATATATCTTGTTATAAGTCATTTGAAAAACAAAAAACCCTAAAGTTCTAACAATCCTAAAAAGGCTAAATATATGTTTTCCCGTCCCACAAAATTCACATGATTACAGGCTCCATGCGAGATCAATCATATAGGAATACAATTTAACATTTTTCCTTCTTTGCTGATTCATTTGGAGCGCTTAACATTGTGGTAGGACAAGTTATGCTTTCCAGTGTTGCTTCATCACATCTTCCTTTCTATTTCCCTTCATATTTAGTCTCGTGTTACATCGAAGTTTGGCACCAAATAATGGTATTTAACATTCCAGTTGGTTGAAATAAATAAAGAACAGCATGCAATATGATATCCTTCTAAATGATTGTAAAATGCAAGAAGACAGATAGTCATTCAATGCCGAGTTTTAATTTTTGGTTGATAGCATGAAGCATGTCAAACAATTCCATATAACTAAATGATTCTAAAAGGGTTTTGGAAGCCAATATACCAGCAAAAGCCCCAATAACAGCATTCTCAGGATCATTCAGATCTCTCCTTGCCTGATTGGGGATAGTATAAAATAAGAGTTTTATAACAGCAGCATTATAGCCAGAATATCATCAATTACTTCAATAGTAAATTAATTGACACGATACATTAGGTGTCAATGAGTGAAATAGCACATTTGCCTAAGTCATTCTGGAACTCAACTAAAGCAGAAATGCATAATATATCGAAAAAAGGTACTCCCTAACTTTTTGAAATTAGAAGGAACTCAAGCTCTTCTGCATGTTTTATTGCCTACTGAAGTTATTGAGCATAAAGAAGCAAGAAAAGGTAAGTTAGCATGTGGCCTAAAAACAAGTCTATCAACTTATTTTGTTCAATTAAAATTTTGCAATCAGGAGGGTATCTGATAATTGTACAAGAAATACATGCCTACATGGGCACCAATACCATTAGGTGGTGGACAAAGTAAATGATAAATATTGCCTTATTTTTATGTAGAAAGATCGTATACAAGCATCCCTGACTGACAGCAATAAAAACAAAACGGGAAAAAAATGGAGTACTTACTGCTAACTTATAACCTATTCGAAGCTGTTCGTAGATGCAGAATTGGATGGCATCAAATGGCAAATCTCTCAGCAGAAATGATCCATATCCCTGAAATATTTTATGGAAGAAACAATAAAAAACTCTGCTGCTATTGCAAGCAGATTGTAACAAAAATGGCACTCTTTACTTAATTCTTTGTATTATTTTAGTATTTTTTTCCCTCAAGAAGTAGAACTTCCAGGTTATATATGTAAAATGCACTAATTGTATCAATTCTCTAAAAAGGCTGTTTGAGGCTTACACCTTGAGTAGTCTCACCTTGCATGAGGCTTTCATTAACACAACAAAACTTATGCTTTCAGCTACTATGCCATTTGTAAGGCTTACGTCTTGAGGCTAAGCCTCAGCGTGACTAAGATGATCACCAAGTAGTTATGCATATTTTATTACTGGACTCTGCCTTTTGGGCTATTTTCTAGAACCTATAATGTTTTACAGGTTTATTTATTTATTTCTATCCTCATGAAAGGGAAAGAGGGAGGAGACGCCATAGCAAGCAGCAGATATTTTTGTAGTTTTATATTATTTTGAACTCATTTATTGGTTAGTCTCAAGATCTACGCCACGCTTTACGAATGTAAAATGCCTCAATACCCAATTGAGCCTTTTTAACAATGGTTATATCCAACCATGAATGCCAATAAACACCTGGGGAAGCAAGAAATAAAAAGGAAAATGCTCTCCACAGCCATTCTCTATAACTAAAACAAAGATAATTCTAGCCCTCTCATTAATTGTTGATATAAAAAGAGAAGGTTATCATACCGCATAGAGCCCTTTAAAGCCTTCCTTGGAAATAATAAGCCTTGCAGCATCAGGAGCAGAAGCAAATTGCCTAGTCTGCATCCTTTGCTTTACAACCTGCAGTGTCAAGAAACCACAAGGAAAAATCTCTCCCTTCCACATTAAATCTCTAAGAATAGTAAGAAGTAACTCTGTCATGCACTAAACATTCTTCAACTAAACTTTCAATTGCTAAAAAATGAAAACCATCAGCAAGATCTATCATTTCTTACACCTTCCATGACGTTACCCATTGAAATTACCTGAGCAAATTAGTGTTAAAATTATGACCTTGAATTTTTGCAAAATTGATCTTTAATAAAGACAATGTGCTGCGCGCACTAATTATCGTCAATTTGTAAGAATGATACTTCACATATAAATAGATAGAAGATTTTAGAAGGGAATAAAATCCATATGGCAGCCTTTCTTAACACACGCATAGTGTGTGCAAGCAAGCTTTACATGCATACCAACATATTTGCGCACACAAAAATTCAATTTTGTTTTGATTTAAAATTAACACAATTCATCAAATTTATAACATTAACAAAACTTAAAACTCAGACTTAATCACACAGACATTGGTATTACATTAAAATTAAATTAAAAGAAAAATACACGGATAAGCTTATTTGGGTAAATCATAAAAGTTCATTTCAGCATTCTCAGCTAATCCAAAGTAACAACAATTTCGACAGATTGGAAATTTATCCCCAAAAAAATAAAAATAAAAAAATCGGGGATATATATTTTTTGATATTGCATACATTAATATAACAAATTGAAGAAATTTAATTACCTGAAGAGACTGAAGAGGATCTCTTTACATCAGCATCTAATGTAAACGGACCCATCGAAGCTCCTAGAAGCTAACAAACGCGCGCGCGCACAATCGTAAATGTACAGAACCAGGAAAATAATTCAAAAACCAATCAAACAAGGGCCAAATAAGTAAACGTTACATATATGTATATATACAGGCATATAGATGTAGAGAGAGTGGATTACCAGTGAGGAGAGAGTGACTAGACCGACGGCTAGAGAGAGTTGCCGCTCTGGGAAGAGCCGTTAATGTAGTATTTAAATAAGAATTATATTTCTTTTTTATTTGTTGTATTGCAGTATTAAAAAAAAATTATTTTCCTCTTTATTAGTCAAATAAAAATTCATTATTTTGCTTTTGGGTTAATTTCACAAACGATCACTGAACGTACCTAAAAAATTACAAAACAGTCACTGAATGACCTCTATAATTTTAATTCAAACTTAAATAACCAAAACACGTGGACATAAAAGACTGCCACCTCAAGTGCAAATTTCTTTTAAACAATAATACACCATATTTTTATGTAAACTAAAATAAATAAAAGTGCATTAAAAGTTAGAAAATCTATGCACGATCACACAAAAATATAGAAAAATATTTATATCTCGTATCTAAATTTATGATCTTGTACGTATATAGGCGGAACAAGAATTAAAATACAACTTTTATAATTTCCATCTAATTTACTCCAGAGTTGACATTTATTATCAAGAAATTTGTTCTTGAGATGATCAAACTTCTATGTCCATATGTTTTGGTCCTTTAAGTTTCAATTAAAACCATAACGGTCCTTCATTGACCGTTTGTGAAAGCGCATGAAACTTTGGTGATCGTTTCTTTAAGTTTTAAACTTTAATGACCGTTTTATAATTTTAAGGTAAGTTCAGTAATCGTTTGTAATCTCCTTATAATAAAAAGAGTGGTCAAACCCATGAATCGTGAGTCAATATTTATTCATTTGTAGCTAAATTTAAATTTTAATTAGAAATTAAAAGTTACGTAGACTGATCGGTACATGATTCGGAAAAAAATGCATCAATTATCACCATTTTGATGTGTTGGTCACCATTGATAAAGAAGCCAATTGAACGCTTCGGTTTATTAATATTTGCAAAATTGTTCGGTAAAACTGAACAACTAACCTCAAATAAAGTAAACGGTTTGAATTTCTAATATATCATTCGGTAGTATCGTGTGCCTAATTTTATGATGATAAATTTGTTCCCTATGGCTATTTATATGGGTGTTCAAAATTCAACTTAAGACAAATGTTATTAATTTTAAATAATATTGTCCCCTATTTATACGGGTGTTCAAAATTGCACTCTAGTTCTTGATTCATCTAGATAATCAAAAGCCAATCTAATTTTTTTTAAAAATATTCAAAAAGTTGTAAACCACTAAACAAGCCAAGAATTAGCTGGTTAATGTTGAGAATAGATCGATTCACCTCAAACTTGGTTTTTCTACTACTTTTTAAGATAGTTTATTATGTATTCGACGTTCTAACTATTGATCATTTATCTTTTTTGAGTCGATGTTTGGATGTGTTTTCAAAATATCGAGTGAGATATTTTTTGATCGATGGAATGAAAATTGGAATTGTTTCATCACTGAAGCCAAATATAATATTCATAATTTATATCGTCCAACGAGTAGACAATATCGTTGAGCTTTAATTGCTTGACAATTATTTTAATTATTGCTAGCAAGAGTTGAACTTCTAGAGAAATTGACCCGGTATATAAAATTGTCATGCGAATCTTTTAACTATTTGATTACTTGTTACTTATAAATTCGACTCTTTTACATTTTGTATTGTCAAAATTGTTACATTACATTGTTAGTATGGTGGCTTCGACCAAATTACAACGTTTACAACGTGTATTAACGAAGTTGTTGATGTTGTAACTAAAATCAATCGATAGAAACTGTCTTAAAAGTAACATGAACTTGAGTTGAATGCTATATAAAAATGTCGACATCCAAGTACCTCCAACATTGTCCGATGGTCCACTATTTTTAGTTAATTTGTAATGTATTTTTCAGTTTTGCCCTGCAAAATTTTGAAATTTTTTATTTTTTTTCCATTAATAAATATTGACCCAATAACTTACACTTTAAAATTCAACCATACAAAAATCTTAGACCTAAATAAAAGATCCAATAGTTACTTAAATAAATAAATAGCCCAAATTCAATCCAAAAGCAAATGACCCATTTATGAATCTATTACCCACCG
>CAIGRO010282488.1:0-11846 GCA_903798355.1 Fraxinus baroniana | reverse complement strand
CGAGCTTTTTTGCCACCCCTAGATTTGTATTAGTACTTCACTGATGAGAGAGAAAAACAGGAAATGCTAAAATAGATGAAGTTTCATCTTTACTTGAGTATTTGGGGACGCGTGAAATACCTTTCTCAGGATAAGGCTATTCGCCTTATATATGGCCATTTCTCCAGAAGTAGCACTGTGATACGGATTACCCTTGGGTACCTTTACCATATTCAAATAGAAGTATCGTGAGATCTAAAAAATGAAGAAAATCAAAAGTATAAAATGAAAATATCAAGAAGCATAATCAGAGATCAAGCAATATTAATCAAGAAAATCTGAAAGCCTCCCACCTCCCTCTGTGATAATCAAAAGTGTAAAATGAATAAATCATGAAACATTAATCAAGAGATCAAGAAATATTAATCAAGAAAATATAAAAGGCTCCCTCCCTCCCTCCCTCTCTATCCAGTAAAAATACATTTTTTATCTTTAACTGACGTACTCCTAATACCTTAGCTGCATCTTCAGGATTGTTCTTTACAGGTGCATAAGCAACCCACGCATCCATCGCCTGAGTGATTGAACAAAAGTTGTCAGATTGAAAATTGAGGAGCTTATGAGCAATCTAAGAAACCAAGATAAAGAAGAAAAAGTGCTGAGATAATTTTTAAATGGCATAGCTTCCACTTACAGTAAATCCAACTCTAGCTGAAGGAGGAAGTGTTTTGGGATAATCTTGCATCATACATTCAAGTCGCGTAGAGGACTTAAATGCAGTTTTTGTTGAATCTTTGTATCTGCATTCACAGAGAGAATATAGATGATCCAAGTGAAACCACCAAATGCTCAGTTAATGAGAATTCGGGAGAAATAATGGTCAATGCATCATGCAAATAATGGTATTCCTTTTTCTTTTTTAAGTAAGATATAATAGTGCATGAATGATAGGATAAATTAGCTAAAACCATATTGTTCGTGAGTAATAGAACAACTTTTTTAGATATTTTCAACGTTCACCAGCAGTATAAATGCAGTTTCTGCTCTTTCAATCACAACAATAATTACAAGGAAGGCACTTCAGAACACCAGAATTACATTTCTCTATTTAATACTGAGAGGGAGAAAGGGCTTACTTGGGGTTAACAAACTCCTTTATGGCACCTCCTGTCTTTGTGAGTTCTTCCAAATAAGGGCCAATTTCAAAAATGAGCTGCAAAATATGGGCACAATATATCAAGCCTGAAAATTGCTGAATTTTTGCTGCAAATAACAAAAACTGGTTTTATGACAAAAGAATGCCATCATCATACTAAAAACCTATCTCATAAGATCTCTACATGTCTCACGGTTCTGGCAGTTTAAGAAAGGTTCTTTTAATGTTGTATATTGTCAAGAACAGACTGTTTTAGAAAGTAAGAAACCAACTACAGACACAGTCTACCATCATATACACCAATCGGAAGTACTTCTAACATAAAGAACGCAAAATAAAATGCAAACTCACACTTCAGTTTTAGAATAAAAGCTCAGATGAAGTGCATAACTTGGGAAAGCATAATGATCAGAAAGAGGTCAAAAGCTATGGCAAGCACATAAAAGAGAGGACAAAATTAAGATGTAACATTGTTACTGTATAACCTTGAGATGATGATATCGGTATATTGCTAAAGCTATAGACTTACTGGAACGAAAAGAAAAGAACACAAAGCATTTAGATGACACACCTATTATGGTAACCACCACCAGTTAAGTATCTGAAAAGTGCCATGATACCAAAGGGAACATAAAAAGAACACGTTTCGAACAAAATCCGTATTGGGAAAATTAAGAAACAAATGCTAAAATGAGTTATTGGCAGAACATATACTTGGTTTATGTTTCCAGGGAAAGGAGAATATCCTGTTTCAGAGTTGGCATCACCATCGGGATAGCCACTAGCTCTAAGCAATGGATCAAGTTGATTGTATTCCACATTGATCACCATTGTCCTCCCTGACACAAAAATTTATATTTCAATAGACTATATATAACAATATAAACCGCAGGTGACACTGAAATATTTGCAGGGAGTACTGCTTCAAAGTGCCACACATGTTGTGAAGCTTGTTAACAACATACAGAAACTTGTATGAAAGAGACATTTAAGACACGCCAGTAACAGATCGCCTGTTATTCTAACACTGGCACAAAGTGTGTGCATGTTGCCTCCAAATATCGAACACTATATTTTGCATTCCCAGTGGAGGATAAGCTATTTGAGCGTGCAATGTTTGACGGGCCCAACTCATCTCTGCTGAATAATAGACATTGGATGCATTAAGCTTCATTAAGTGTGTCTTCACCAAATGTGTGGTTTATCTTCCTTTTAAAAAAAATATTGTGAATAATACATTCACCAAGAGTCAAATATATCACGGATCCTTGTGAGCATTCTTTTTCTTCTTCTGCAAATCATGGCTCATGCATGAACTATATGCATGTTGAGATTTGGAATTTCAGCAAATGATAATATTTTAAGATATTGTAACATGATTCAACATTCAGATTAGAGAAGCACGAAATGATTCTACGATATCAAATGCTGACGACCTAGACAACAGAACAAGATCTGGACAACCAAGTTTTACATTTAGGTGTTCATAAAGCCATATAATGAGGAAAAGTGCTTATACAGTACAAATGCAAGTAACTTTAGTTATATATTATAGCACATGGTCTGGTCAACGACATTCCCTACTCTCTAGACAATTTTTTCAGCTTTCTAATCATCCAGAGACTCTTTTAAGGAAATCAGCAAATATAAAGCAGAAGCAAAAAACTGTTTTTGCAAACAAAATTCACACACTTAATTATAGAGCTACATGGAAAAATCATTTGAATTGGTGATGAAATCCTGGGTGAACTGAAATACCTCAACAAAGGACTGAGCCACTGGGAATAAACTTTCACTCACAAGTCAAACTGATGAAAATATTCTGACAGATGATCAAATGTCATATTATATCTACATATAATATAAATACATACCATCTTGGTGAGTGAGCTTTGTAATGCCTCCAATAGCTTCCTTAGCTTTCCGTGGAACAGCAAGAGAATTAACATGGTACCCCTTGGTGACACTGACTCCCAATGCTGAAGGAATAGCCTGTAATATAACAAGAAGATTAAAATATCGACTTGTAGGCCTAATGTATTGATAAAATAACACTGCCAGATGTCGACTTCAACTAAACCTTGAATAGAAGACCATTAGTATCTTGGAAAAACAAAACCCATCTCCGACCAGCATCATGCCTGGAAATGATAAGTATGGTTCAATTAAAACCAGACAATATAGAGAGAAAAAAAAGCTTCAGAGAGCTGACTGCTTATGTGTTGGATAAAAAAAATAAACCCTAAATACTGATATCCAAATTGATCTAGAGAGACATAAATCAGAAATGATGCTACAACTGCGAATTGAGCTATAGGGTTCCAATTCACAAAATAAAGGAATCTGCCTTATTATAGTAGATCTATTTGATTGCAAAAATATACGAGCTCCACTAAGACTGAACTAAGCGTGAAAGTAAACCTTCTTTTGTAGCATCCTTACAAATTAATAAATTAGAAAAAAAAACTAAGTTGAACGAGATATAAGTTAGAGCAGCATGATTTAGGTGCAATACGTACCATTCTTTAAGAACTCCCGACGAATAAAGAAGTGAATGAACATCACCATGGCCATGAGGTTTTGTCTATGGAAGAGCATATATGGAGCAAAAAAGGAAAAAGAGAATTTAGTTTCCAAAGATAAAATTATTGACATAGGTTACCATTCACCACCTAAGTATCTGCACGTTCATTCCACTAATAATATCTGAATAAAATCCTACCTGAATGCTATATTTGTTACGTGGATCCACAGCCAACCTGGCATCATTATCATCTAAACAAGCAACTTTTTCCTGAAATAAAGTCAAAGGTAACTTTATAATCCCTTTTAATCCATCTGAGAAATTTCATGAAATGTAGTAGGCATGATCACACACTGACCTGCTTTAACAATTTTACTTGTGCGGGTTTCATCCCAAAATAAGCATTTGATTCTAGAAGTTTCACAGTACGTGAATGAGTGTCATCTGATGTCATTATAGCCAGTGGAATCTCTGTTGGGCCATCACCTTAATTGCCAAAACAAAGATAATTAATGCAACTATTATTTCTCTTTCGGAAAATATTTTTCAAAGAAATCTAGGTTATAAAGTTTTTGAAAAGAACATGTCCCATAGCAGGACTTAGTGTAGATACCACATGCTGACAATATACAGACACACTCCCCTATCAGTCATACAACTCGCCAACTTGGAACCTATTAATCTTGATAGAAGCTGACAGCATCATAATTTGTCTCAATAAACATGTCACTCGTATTACTAGACCTCCAAATGAGTACACGAAAAGTCAAAAACTGCTAACCTAGAAAGAACTCAGAGACAGAAAAGTATCCACTGGGACTAAAAACATGATAATCTCTCCTTGAGCATTATTCACCATTCTCATTTTAAGAAAAAATTATGCAATAAAACTACATTCATATATTATTGATTAACAAACCGACTTATACAGAGCCCAAACTGTAAACATTCAAGGTGATGAACATTTCATCCCTCTCATGTGGAACTAGTTTCTAAATTTTCTGAAACTATTCGCAATTTAAAAAGGCATAACTAGATATACAGCAAGCACAAAATGTCAGAAAACTATACAAATGGAAGCAAAGTAAGATGCATGTATAGCACCGGTAATATCGTATTTGAAATAACATTGTCGTCAATGACAGTTTATGAAATCCAAGTTGCTCTACAAAATAACAAACCTTGGGCTAGCATGCAGCTAGTTTCTTGTAAGGCTAGAATAGATTCAATGTAGTTCTGTAAGAAGCATGTTCCTGAAGTTGTCTCTGAAGGTAGAGCCACCTGAAAGGATGAGGATCTCAGTCAGGGGATTGCAACTGACTCATTTCATGCCACAAGCACTAACATAGTTGCTTGATTTTTAGTTAAGTGGATTGTCATTTTCAGGCAAACTACACTCAGAAAAGCATTCATGCCATTTTACAGCAATAACTAGGCCTATAATTACTAATATACTTAAATTCCAGATCAACAACAAAGACTTGGAAAACATAATTGCCAGACATTATATTTTCCATATATAATAAATAATCTAACCATACAAGTGATTGTTTTCACCTTTATACCATTGTACCCAAGACGTTCCCCAAGGCCCCCAGCAACGAGGACGAATGCAGCTTTCTGTGCCTCCTTGACACCAGCATCCTCATATTGAATAAAGGCATCATCGCCAAAAGTCAGAATCTCCCCAGATGGAACCTGTTGAATTATTGTACTTATATCATTTAAAACCCAATCATGGTTTTACAGCATACAGAGAAGAAAGCACTTGTGAAGGTGTGAAAAAGTAACCAATATAAAATGGACATCACATCTCTGCAGAATAAATGACACGACATGTTACATGACCAAAGAAGGGAGTCGGGTAAATCAATAGTTAAGAAACGTTCTTCTAGAAATCTAGGTGCTCATTTGAAGAAAGATGTTCTGATGTCAACCAAGATTAAAATTATATGAAGAAGATGCAGTGAGCATAACATGAATAGTCAAATGTGTTTCTGTAGGTAGGTTTGTAAAGAAATCGGCCCTCCTTAAGATGCCAAATTAACACTAGAACATTTCATGCTTAACAGGTGCTTCGTTATTAAAAGTATCAATAACGATTACTACAGGAAACAAGAATAAGGTAAGTAGAGCAGATGAAAAAATGTTTCGAACAGAAGTCAGCACACTACTTTCGAAATCTACAAGACTTGGCCCACTGTCCTCAAAAAACAACTGTCTGACTCTCAAACATCAATAAATGAATCGTAAATAAGTGCAGATTTTTTGCATTGAATATGAACCACATATGACTAAATTAAAAGAACTCAAAATGTTTCTAGCACAGTAGGCTGGGGAGAAACCTTCTCTGGAATAGAAGACAAGTGGTTACCATGAGAAACTAATAGTCAATAGCATACCTTCTATGGCATATCATTTTGCATTTCTTCAAAATAAAACTCCCATTTCGGCATGATATTCATGGATTATTAATTATTCATTTGTTTCATTCACACAGTTTGAAATTCAACTATTCCACTGAAAACTTATATTTGCCCATATAAATTGTAATAATAACTAGCAGGTTCCTTAGCCATTTAACGTGGGGTTCACATTGTCAAATTATAGAATAAATTAGAAAAAGAAGAATTCACAATCTAGAAGCCTAGCTCACTGGAAAATGATAGCAAAAAAATTCATATTAACTTGCCAAGTACTCTAGTTGTATTTTAAATTAAAAATATAAAAAGGAACATGACAGTAAATACTGTTTGCAATTTGCAAAGTCCAGAGGCCAACTTACAGAGGGCACAAAGCCATCATATGGATTCTTCCCAGCCTTTGAATCTGCCAATAGTTCCCTAGCAGTTTTGATGTATGACGCCAGTCCCCCTGGATAACTAGAGTTAAGTCGAGCCACCTAACAGAAATGGAACAGTAAGACGTTTGACAAAAAAAGTTTACTCAACCAATAACTTGCCCTGGGCCATCAGCTTTTCTGTACATGCTTTACTTCGCGATGGAAATACTAGGGACAGCAGTTCAGTTCAAATAGTGGATGCCAAACTAATGGTGGGGAAGAAAGAAATAAGGAAAATATTCTTTCTGAATTAGAACCAGAAAAAAAGGCTGCTTCACCAGTAAAATCCAATTTACAATTTAAACAGAAAAGATTGATTTTTATATATTAGAATAATTTTAAGCAATTTATTCAGATCACACTTTAGTCTCCTACCAAGATCGGTTGCACCCAAAAAGAGAGAGAGAGAGAGAGAGAGAGAGAGAGAAGTACCATGTGGAAAAGTCCATGAAAAGTATATCAAAAGCAAAATCACAGCTAGAGAAATACGAATTTATTCTAAGACACACAAATATGCATAAAGACAAGTGCATTCATGTAACAATCTCGATCAAGTTCAAGTTCAGTCATTCATATTTAACAGAGGAAAAAACGTAAGGAACTTTGAATCTCGCACTATGATCTATGTATAAAAGCAAAATAAAGAACACAAACCCGAAACCAAAACAAGATCGTAACTTTGACAAAAATCCATCTGTTCCAATGTACACGTGCTTGAAACTTTACCATCAAAATTCATAAAATAACTAAAAACGAATAAAAAAAAAGATGAATTCCGAAAACTCGCCTGATTGAAAAGCTCGCGCTTCTTGTCATCATCGACGCCGGGCTCGGGCCAATGTTCGAACAAATGGCTCTGGCCCATTTCCAGAAGCATCTTCGCCAGCTCCACCTATACATACAGATTTTATTGCATATTCAATAACAGTAATTCAATTGTTTATTTACATATAGATATCGTTTGTACGCACATGTTCAGGGGAGAGGAGGGAGAGGTTCTTGACAAGGTTGGGAGCGACGGCGGTGCAATCATCACCGCCGTCGATGTGGAGTTTTGACAGGCTATCGGCGGTTGATCCGACGGTTGAGGTTGCCATGACGTGACTTCCGATTAAATGAACAAGAATGAATGGAGATCTGATGATATAATGTGTGTAAAAAGAGGAGTGGTAACCGAAAGAAACGGTGAAAAAGAGGAGTCACTTTATTTGGTATTTTCTCCCAAACATAAATCCATTTAACCAAAAATACATTTTTTCAAATTTTATTTTTAAGTAAATATTTTTTAATAAAACAATATTACAAGTAAATACAAAAACTTCATTTTTTTTTTACTTTTCAACCATACATTACTAAAAAAAATTACTTTCTCAAAATACATTTTTATCAAAATCTCATTAGAATGAAGCCCAAACAAGGGTTGAATAAATAAATGATTAGCTTTTAGTTATTTCTATTTAGGGATAGTAAATGGGTCAGGACGCTTGCGAGTTTGCTCATTTCGATTTGATTCATGAACAATTATACTCAATTCTGATTTTGTTTTATTAATTTTTTAGTAAAAAAGACAAGTGGTTCATGGACGGCTATTCTAACTCATGAGATTCAAAGGCAAATGGTTGAATCGAGCCTAGCTCGTAGACACAAGCCGAACTCAAGCTCAGTTTGTGTGTCTGAGGGGCCGAGTCGATTCGACCCTCGTAATCCTACTTGTACCATTCTTGTTGTATCCAGAAAACGTGTTAAATGTTGAGAAAACAACAATAAATTTAGAAATCAATCGACTTATATGTAAATAATTAAAAAGTTAGAGCTGTTAAAATAAGTAAAGAATTAGTAAATTGGCCGATTTTGGGTTGATAATTTAATAATTCACAACCCTTTTCTTGTTCTTTTCAACCAAAGAGTCCAAACCCATTAAGATTTTAATTAAAGCCCAATTAATTTAATGTTTCCTTCCAAGTCCTCGCACTTTTGATTTTGCCATTTTCTCGCTATTTTGCATTCGTTTCTTCAATTCTTCAATAAATATAAAATCTTCACCTACAAAATACAATTTAACATAAATTTAGTAGAATTTAATTCAAAAGACAAATAAAATAACATAATTTAACGTCGTTAATAAGTATAAAAACTACACTTATCAAATCGCCTTCTTCGCTAACAAATTTTGAACTTTTTTATTCGACTTGATTATCCTTCGACACTTAACGAACGAGTCTTTATGTAAAAATGGAAAAAGCTAAAAAGAAAAGAAAAAAGGAAATGGAACTTTGATATTGGTGGCGTCGATACAAAGCCATTTTTTGTTCTCTTTCTGTTAAAGTTAAAGCCAAAATTATTAGATGGAGAAATGATAAAAGTTTGGCCCCATAGAATCATATAATTTATTTTGTGCAAGGTATTGTCCGAAGAATATGCCAAATCCAAATGAGATTCGTGCACCGCAATTTGTAGTTAATTAATTAGAAAGTTTGCCTAATTACATGTGATTTGCAGCTGTAATCAGCTGAAAATGTTAATTGTTTAGTTACACCCTCCGTAAGGTAAGTTTTCACTTTTCGTTAACGACATTTAGTTTTAGCTAATGATATCGTACCAACATATATCGCCATATTATAGTAGAAAATGTGTTCATTTTATAATAGCAAGTGCACATATCCCTAAAGTTAACCTAAAGATTCTCCCGACTAAGACTTTGAGCTCGTTTATTTAGCCATATTTATTGTAAGACTGTATTTCGAAATAGTAGGTTGATAAAAAAATATGTGATTAAAAAATAAGGAAATTTTTTGAGTTTGCATACAATATTATTTTATTTAAGAATGTGTGACTGAAAAATATATTTTGGAAATAATGGAGATCAAATAAGAGATTTGTTACTTTATTATTGACCTAATTTAGTCATACAAATTGTTTGAATCTAAAGGAATGAGTAACTGTCAATACTTGTTTTTCAATCTAATTTCTAAACTAAAATGAAGTTACTATCAATTACCTATTGAGAAAATTGAGTTTTTGAGATAGACGATGTAAATAAACGCTACGACATCATGATTTCGCCTTAATCCTCCCTCTTATTTTATCATGTAAGATCTTCATAATATGTACTTGATGAAGGTGGATAGTTGTTAATTGGCTTTTTTGTTTATTTTAGTAAACTTAAGAGATTTTGTTATTTTTAGTAGTTTAGGGGTTAGTTTGCAATTTTAATAATTTGATTTTTAGGGGTGTAGGGTTTTCTTTCAAAGAACTAAGGTTCATTTTTTACAGCTTGTTTTGATTAAAGTTTAATAAAATTGTGAGATTTCTCCTGTTTCAATTTAATTTATTCGTATTTGTGTATGAATCAATTTATTGTTTATGTTCACCTTCAACATTATGAAGAGACAATGGAAACAAGATGTAGTCATTTCACGACGTTCATTTACAATAACGAAACTTCAGTGCTGTGTTCATTTATTGTTTCACGCTTCCACCTATACAGTATTCAATCGCACTTTTCTAAAATAATTGGAAACATCTCTCAAGTAAATTCAATTCTACGTGATCAAGAAAAATCACTATATCAAGGAAAATCACTATATCTTTACGTGAACTTTAACCTAATTAAGTACGTTATTCTGCCAAAAAGCTTGTTTAACAATTGCAATAATGCCAAGAAAAATATCGATTTTGATTATTTACTCTAAATAAATAACGCACTTCTCGATTCATTAATAATTGACCAGGGCAATCGATGGAATAAAGCACAAGTTGATTTTCATTACAATCGATGGAATAAAGCACAAGTTGACCAGGACCCCTCTGCCTCCGCCCTTGCTTCTTGTTGAATCGCCATCTGCACTAGTTGATTTTCATTACAATCAGTAATACACTTTGGAGGTTTTTGCCAAGTTATTTCCTGTTCATCATCAAAGTTCTACGACACCGCCTCCCTTAAATCTCGTCCCAATTTGATTAAATTCATTTCATGCGAAATTTAACTTATTCCCTGTTTGGTATACATTAAAATTTTTATTTTCATTATTCTACTCATTTTCGACTACAGATTTTTCAATAAAATAATATTTTACATCACATCAATGAATTTTCCTTCTTTTTCAACCACATATTCTCCATCAATCTACTATTCCAAAATAATGTGGCTCAAACACACCGTAGTTTCTCTCTATACATATTGTTCTAGCATTTTTCTTTTTTCCTTTTTTCTTCTCTTGCTACTATACTTTTACTTTCAAGTTCGATCTGCGAGCACACTAAATGAGATAAGAATTTTCAAATGATGCCTTGACGATGACCTTCTAATGCTCATTGAACAATTAGAACTAAACTAAGGAATATTTGATTAGCAAGGTTTATGACAATCGCATGGGCGGAGATAGGGGTGGGCTGTAGCTCACCCTTGCCCAAGCCCAACTTCTGAAAAAAATAATAATAATAAAAAATGGTTAAAAGCACAATTTTTTTTCCACCGTCCAACTCAATAGCCCACTATTCAATGTCTCTGGAATTGACAATTTCATGAAGGAAGTTAAACTTGCTGAATGTGGTCTTTCTTATGCCGTAGTCTCCATCATGGGTCCTCAAAGTAGTGGTATGAATTTTGCTCGAAAAGATGCTTCTTTATTTCTCTAATCAGTTTGGCATATGTTAATTTCAGCCTCCTTGATTACGATTTTTTGCATGAATCAAATACCTCAATGACTCCATTTAGCTTCTTTCATTTTTATTTGTTCATTATGTCCTTTTCTTCACCTTTCCACTTTCGCTATTTAGCATCTCAAAATTCTGCTCATAAATACGAAGGTTACTATTTTCATATCAGTTTTTGAATAGGCTATCTGGTATGGTAGTGTTTTCCCTTCATGAGGTGAGGAGTAAGTCTCTAAGTAAACCAATTAATTAATTCAAATAATTGTGGAAATTCAAAATTATACTTACAATAAACCACAAATCATTGGAAATACCCTAATAAAACACATCAGTGAAAATAGATGTCTAATTTACAACTAGAAACATGAAATGGATTAATAAATAAATAATTACTTTAACAATCTAGTAATCAAAGAACAAGATCATTAATCCACTACTAAATCTACAAGTCTAACACAAACGAAACAACTAACCAGTTAGTTTTTGTTTTCTTGAATATAGAAATATGGGAATCTAGATGAAAGAAAACACAAATATAAAAGATTGTACGCAACAAAATATTTATTGTTTGAAAATTAAGTTGCAACATTATAAGAATGATGTGATTTTCGAATCTCGATTTCAAGTGCATACACTTTCTGATTTATGTCGGGAATTGGTCGTAAGTAGAAGGTCGGAGAGTTACGTCA
>CAIGRO010282479.1:0-20545 GCA_903798355.1 Fraxinus baroniana | reverse complement strand
AAACATGCATTAAATAAAATACCTAATTTGACAATGAAATATTCACCATGAATGTCATGAAACAGCATTTAATAATTGTAGTCTCTTTAACAAAATTTGGATAATTGAGAAATAGTAATGTCCTACCAAATATGAAGGAAACTGTGATGTTATAGTAGGATTATGTTGGATTGCCTTATGTCCTGAGAAGAGTCGATTACTATTATTAGAGTTGAAATATATTAATCTTTATTACCAATTTATAGTCTTTGTTAATTGTTAGGGACTAAAGTGCAATTTTCTATTTTTCTCTTTTTCTTGTATTGTACATAATCGTTGTTTTTGTAATAAAATTTAATTTTTACCTCCAAAATCAACTATTAGACTGCATGATCAGTAAAACAGGAAACAAGTAGGATTAATTAAGGTACTAAAGCAATGATAGTAGCCAAGCATTAGTTTGTACATGTATATTAAAGCAGCCATGAGGAGATCCAGTTGGGATAGTAATAAAAAATCTCTACTGCTATAGGTTGCATCAAGGTTTGACCTTGGGTTCTTATCTTTCCTCTTAAGTCTATATCCATTTCCCCAAGGGATGGGTGGGATTTTTGTCTGTACCCATTATGAAGTACCAGAAAGGGTGAACATAGTGTACCCTTGACTCCCATGATTATATCAAATATCAATACATCAACTGCAGTTAAACTGTTTATCTTTCCTGAAAATAGCTTATATAGTCAACACAATGCTTATAAACTTCAACATGAGAAAGACCAAGATATTTAATTAAAAAAAAATTAAAAAGAGGTTTTTCTCTTTCTTTGAAATGTGGTGATGGATCATGAAGATTATTGGAAATGATAAGCGAGAGCCACGGTAGGAATCAAGATATTTGATAAAATAAAATTAAAATCTGGTTTTTTCTCTTTCTTTGAAATGTGGCGTTGGATCATGAAGATGATTGGAAATAATAAAGCAAGAGCAAAAGTATATGGTTTTGGTCCAGAATCAGAGGGAGATTGAAGAAGTTGGCGGGACTACATTACCAATGAGCGAGTGTCATACTTAGGCGAAGACAATTAGCCTTTTCGGGAAACTTGGACTTATTGGAATTGAGGAAGGATGAATTTGTTTCTGGTGCTTTGCAGTCCATCTAAAACTCCACCGAAGGTGATTGAGAGAAATGGCAAGGATTTGGGTAGTTTTAGGATATAAAAAGAGAAATTTGGAGATTTTTCAGCTGTCAGTTGAGAGTGTGTTTTAAAGAGGAAGTGAAATGCTTGGTTATGTGAATTGTTCTAAAAATTGGAAGGTGTGGCTAGGCGCAATGCCAAAACTTTAAACTTTTATGAGTCTAAGTGGGCCTAGGTGAAGCCTAGGCATTAAAAAAGCGTAATGCATGGCTAGCGGCAAGACCAAACTTTGCCATGGCACACTTTCTAAAATACTGGTTATTAGTTCATTGACTTGGTTGATTGAATGATGGAATACAATTACATTGGATTAAAGTTAGGTCGTGAACTCAAGAGATTGCAGTGTCCTATCAACTATGAAGGAAATTTGATGCTAGAGTAGGATAAGTCGGATTGAGTTATATCAGGAGAAGCGTCTATTAGTATTATTAGACTGTATGCTCAATAAGACAGGGAACAAATAGGATTAAGGTACTTGAGCAACGATAGTAGCCAAACATTAGTTTGTATATGTATAATAAAGCAACCACATGAGGAGATTCAGTGAGGATAGTATTAAAAATTTCTTTATCACTATAGGTTGCATCAAGGTTTCACCTCGTATTCTTATCATTTTGCTTCAATCTATACCAACAGCCTGATAGTTTATCTGATTACAGCTGTGTCCTATGATAATTGGTTGATGTAGATGACATGACTACCACGGTTGCCTTGGTTTTTCTAATTCATCTGTCTAATGAAAATCATATCCTTGTTTTCATTACTCATGAGGAAGAAAGTAATATAAATGTAGCCATTTTTACTTGTCAAAATGTGTGCTCCCTTATAATAGACAGAGATTCATGAATGCATCACTGATGTATAGTTAAATGCACTAATTATCTTCTTCCCCTTTTTGTGTTGAATTTCTTACTTGCATTGTATGATTGTCCAAAGATCCTGTCAGTTGTCTATAAATGCATGAAGCTCATACTTCACTGTGTTGGTTTCTGTTATTTTAACTACTTGTTTTTTACTTGATTTAGATTAATTTAAAGGGAAGGTTGTCTTGTGACAATGAAATGATATGAAGTTTCTTTGAAATCATTAGCCTGAACAAAAATATAGATGAAAAATGTTTTGATGGTTCAATAAACATCCCACCACGGTTCTAAGGTATTATGTAATCTTTAAGAGTGGCAGAAATTGAAGCATAGGAGTTATAATTTTCCTAAAAATATATTGCTTGGAAAAATTTAATGTGAGTTAGTTTTGTACTTGTTAGCAGTCAACAACTTACTTACCTAAAAGAACCAATAGACCATGATTGGACTATTGTTGGACGCAACTGTGAGACCTAAATCAAATTTATGCTTAAATTTTCCTTGAGAGATTCTGATCCCCAGAAAAGAAAAATGGAATTAGAAGAACTCCTGCGGTATAGGATTCTGCTCTTTTTTATTTTTGATCCTTTAGAACTTCTGTAAGAATTACAAGTGTGAATTGTGAAGAAAGACAAAAAGACATCAATTGTTGCTTGATACTGTTCTAGAATGGCTTAGAAATAAGATGCGATCCTCCACAAAATTTTTTTGGGTAACATTGTATCAGAGTTTGATTTGACTTGGCTCTTTGTTGTCTTCAAGCCATACACATTTGTCTCTGGTCTGTCTCAGTTCTGTAAAATTTGTTCGTTGAGCTCAGATGTTGGCCCTGGTCTGTGAGGAAAAATGTGACAAATGAAATAAACTTTGCCCCACGTTGGTTATTTGGTTACAAGTAAGATTGACTATGTCAATGGCATATAGGTTGGAACTTAGCTTCATTATGGGTTTTAACACTATGATTAATAAATTGGAAGCTCATTAATATTGAAATTTTAGGCAAAATATATGGAAAAAGTTCATTCTTAGTACTCTATAGTTATTCAATTTGTTTAGCAATTATGTATATGATTGAAAAATGTGAGATGGTATATGCTTATACATCAAATCAAGTACCTTGTAATTTCATTTTTAGATCTAAACGTGTATATTGTATTTGTTTGATGATCTTAATGTATAAGTTGGCTCCAGAAGTGCTCAAGCGAAACTATGGACCAGAATAGCTATATGGAGTGCTGGATTTATTCTCTATATCTTGTTGTGTGGAGCTCCTCCAATTTGGGCTGGTATATTTAATTTCCTCAAAATACTCTCTCTGTGGCGAGCTTCTTGTTCTCATGCAGGCATACTCTTGCTTTACAGTTTCCATCTGCCTTCCAGTTCTTTAGAGTTTGTAGTGTTAGGACTGTATGCTTTTCACCTTTAATGCTTTATATTCATTAGAAATCACCTTTTTTGGTATTCCACTTCTGTTCAGACCTGCTTGTGTGAATGATGATACATTTTTCCATTTTCTTAATCATGTTTGCAACCATGACTAATCACCTGTCTAAATGAAGTTTTTTCACAGAATCTGAACAAGGTGGCTCTGGCCATTAGACGTGGGAAAATAAACTTTAAAAGGGAACCATGGACAAGCATTTCATAAAGTACCAAGAGTCTTTGTACGACAGATATTGGACCCAGATCCTAAGCTTCGACTCACTGCCAAACAAGTTGGGTAAAATATTGTTCACATTTGCTTAGTTATTTGATAAATATGAAAAATCCTTTTTGATTATGCTTTAAATTTGTTCTGTTGATACAACCTCCATTCTCTAATCTTTGATTTCATGCTTTTTGCATTTACGTAGTTCTTGGGGAGCATTAGTGCTCATTTTTTGCTTGGTTACCTTCTTTATTGAATCTTGAAATGCTTTCTATTTTTTAAGTTATCATTTTACTATTTGTAAATACAATTCTTTTGCTCTAGATTTTTGTCCCATTATGCATGTAAAATTGATTTCACTCCATTGAAAATGATAGAAAATGTTAAAATATCTAATTATTTAAAAGTTCGGCATTGAACAAAGTGTCTAGCTTGTTATTAATTGATTACAATAACTATCAAACAAGTTAGCCATGAGAACCATGCTCCATAATGAAAAAAATGATCTTTGCTCTGTGAGATTGAGTGGAGTAGATGTTGTACCAGATAATATCAGATGATGGGTAATAGTTTTCAGGTACCCAGATGATGTCACTTTTGAGATATGTGGTTTGTGTTTTCCTTGTAATTGATAAAGAAAAAATGTTATATCTATAAACTTATTCCTTCTAAGAGAATTTATTCTTACTATAGTTCGGTTGAGATAGAACTTTTGAAATCTAAATTTCTGTACCCAGCTTAGATTTCTTGCTCTTTGTTGATTGTAAGATAAATGATCTTATACTTCTTCCCCATCCTTAGCCAGTGGATTTGGCAGCTCATGCTGCAATCTGGTATGGATTTGATCATGGGAAAACCAAGTCCAATGTATCCTAAAGAATGAATCTTTTGTGTAAGAGCTACTTGATGTCTCCTGTTTTCTAAATTCTCTATATTGCTACAGGTAGACATGAATGGAAAAGGAACCACGGACTACGGAGAATATTCTTGCCATTTCACTCCATCTACAAATGATGGCCAATGATGAGCATCTTCACTAGGTTTTTTCCTATTTCGACAGATGGCAATGGTCATATTGAGCCTGATGAGCTTCAAGATTCCTTAATGGAGGATGGAGCACACGATTGTGCAAATGTAGCAAAGGACATATTTCAGGAGGTTGACTCAGACAAGGTGACATCAAATTCTAAGCGTTGAATTTACCAAGTAGATGAATTTATTCTCAATCATTCAATTATGAATGCAGGATGGAAGAATCAGTCGTGATGAATTTGTTGCTATGTGAAAAGGGCACAGACTGGAGAAAGGCTTCTCGGCATTACTCAAGAGGGCGATTCAATAGTCTGAGCATAAAGTCGATGAAAGATGGTTCTATTAACCTGTGTGAGTAAATATACACAAGTTCCATCTTTTTGTAGTATAAAGTACTGAGACACTGCTAATATGTTTCAAACTTGATTTCTTTTTCATTATTTGCAGGATTCCTTATATTAGATGGGGTTCCATTGATTGGTGGCTAGAGAAGTACATCTGATTAGCCTCTTCAAATTGTTGCCCATGAATATGCCTTGGACGATCCGATCATCTCATCTCTATTAACAATTTTAAGTATTTTTTGTTGACAAGTTGAGATAGGAAATTTGATAAATCTATGGTATATTTGTGTCAAAGAACCAGGTTCATCTCGAATGCATCTCTCCCGTGAGGGGATTCTAGCGTCCTTCTTTGGGGGCGTTAAGGCACGAGTAATAGGTTATGCATGGCATATCTCTCGATGGTGTTAGAAGACTTGTATATACATACTGATAGTGATTTTACATGGACACACCCACTCGTGCACAAAAATATGTATTAGAGGTTACAAATGATCTTCCGAACTTGCAAACATCAGATGTGCTTTATGTCCAATTCTTGAAACTATTTTTCTTCTCCATCCCCCCTTAGGTCCTCACTGGTTTATTTTATATGCTAGATTGGATATGACTAGAAATAATTAAGAAATAGATCCATGTGAAGTGTTTTTATTTGTCGTCAAGTCTAATTCAATGTATCAGACGTGGTATCGTGACCTTATCTCTTTTTCTTATTTTCCTTCAATTGGTCGTTGTGGGGCTTTTTTGTGTGAGGAACGCCACTAGATCTTGTATAGTTGTCAAAAATCAGGAGATTGTCATGGGGAAAATAATTCCCACTGTATGGTGGGTGGGGGAAAGAGCTGTACAAATGCCTGCTGATATGTGTCTTTAACATGTTCTAACTGAATTGACTATGGATCCTTATCTCTTTATGATTTGCCCAAGGTATGGGAGCCAATTCTTGTACACATCCCTCATCTGCAGCAATGGAATTGTACTCGAGTTTCTTGTATCTAATGGGTTGTTTAGTACAAGGTTATGATTCAATATTAAAATTTAAAGTCTAAAATGTTAAAATTTTGTTCTTTATACTGTTTGTTCCCCATTTTTATCTTTTTTTCAATAAAATAATATTACACACAACTTGTAATCCACCGAGGCTAACCATTATTAGTTTTTCAACTTACAGTGCACTGAGAGTTTAATCCTCTCATCAATTTTCAATCTCTGTTTTTGCTCGAAACATAAGAATAAAGGAAAGGTAGAATTCCGGCTTGTTTGCCTAAACGACAAAGGTTTAGATGATAACAGATAAACACACACATTGAAATAGTTTTGTAATATTCATTGGAAGTCGGCAAATTGGCATACAAAAGCAACTTTGAGAACATAATTATAAGCCAAAGTGGAGTTATAATTAGTGCTGCACTGCACAATCTAATGGTCCAAGGTTGTGTGTTTGGGATATAACCACTGCCGCCTGTCCACAGCCATCAAATCTAATATTTTATTGCTGGCACCACTGGAGGATTGGAATAGACTTTTGTTTATTATACTTATTTAATTTTGTCGGATATAATAATTTTGTGTATTGAACATGCATGATTGTACAAAAAAAGAAAAAAAATAATAATATTTTGCCATGTTCAATATGCTTGATCGGGAAAAAAACAAGATATTAAATTTGGCATCTTTGAACTCTCTGAGTTGCAAATAAATGAAGAAACTTGCACTAAATCTAATGCGGATCGAGAAGATTTTTTTACTGACGAATTATTTGGAGTTAATTTAGAAATTTGACCATAATTGGAAAAATGTTAGACAATCAAACTGAAGAGATAAACATGAACAACTTTTGTGCTGTCATTTTTCAATCCTAAATAAAAAAAGGTTTTAAGGTTGTGTTAGATTGGTTTTATTTTTCACGGAAAATATCATTTTCACCCAAATTTCTACTTTTGGGGCGTTTCATTTACAATTTTTTCAAGAAAAATATTTTACAACTTTTGATCATGTGACCATATTTTCCTTAAAAAGTTTCTTTAGGGATGATGATTTTTACTTTTCAAGTAATTCACTTTCTTTCATCTACTCACCAATAAAAATGGATAAGCATAATATTTTCAAAGTTGAAAATTAAATCAAACTCATTTAATTAATAATTTTCATGCAAATAAGTTCTAAATAATTAAATTGTTTAAAATTTATTTTATTTCCATATAAATTTCATACTCGCAATTGAAATATCTCAATATAAATATCTATTTAAAGACGTATATATTTTTCAAACCCTATGGACACGTTTTTATATTCCATTTATTTACTTCCAATAGGGGTTTGCCGCATGGCATTAACAAATGTTCCAACCATACGATTATGTCAAACACCTCGGATGGGTTGAATTGATTGCATATTAAACTTTAATTATTTTATTTTCAAGAAGAATAATAAATTGTATGAGAGTCAAGAGCGTTACTTTTGAATCAATTCTACCCTTGTATTCTTAAGAAGGTCTTTCTCATGGGATCGAGATAGGTTATTAGGAACATGCAACCTTTTCCTCGTATTACGAGAGCAGCTTGTCGATCGATTATCATTGCACAGTAACTGATTAGTAGAAGTATGAGAGTTGTTCTTTACCACAATCACCCTTATACGCACCTTTTTAACTATTTTGTTGAATAGTTGAATTGATGTTCAAACTTGATTTCAATTAATGCGTGTGATTGTGGGAGGTGTATTGCTTGTCTTCAAGAAATACGTGGATGATATCCACCCAAGAAAAAGACCATATAGCACTTCTCTCCACCCAAACTTTTGGTCACATCATTTTAACGACATCACTTCAGAGTTGTTCTCTACCTAGTGAGCTATTTGGGTAACAATCATTTTCCTAAAAGTACGTACATTTTTGGGTAACGTATTTTCACATATTAATCTCTTATTTTAAAAAAAAAAAAAAATTCTGTAAAATTGTTTACGTTTGACATGTAGAATTCAACATAGGAATGAATGATCAATTACCGAGAAAATTTAATTTCAAGGTAAATATACTTTAGTTTGATTTCAATAAGATAAATGCATATTTCAAATTTCTTCAATCAGATGGCTACATTTTTATTTAATTTAAAGTGTTAACTTGAATAAAATTAAATTAAAATGTACTTATCTGAATGAACAAAATAAAAAGGATCTAATTACCTAATTGAAATCAAACCAATGTTTATATTAAATGGATTTTACCTTTTGTCACGATTTAACTTACACGTGTGATGATAGTATGCGATTGATGGCCACATAATCAAATTTCATTAGTCAAATTAATGTAAGTGGACTGAATTATCTTGAATTAAATTAAATTAAAATCGATTGAACAAAATTAAAATACAATTATCTGAATAAAATCAAACCAAGGATGATTATCTCAAATAAAACTTATCCATAAATCAATAGATTCTAACACATATATTTCCTCTTGATTAAACTTCGATTTTTATATTTGATATTGCACTCATTTGTCACATGTTTCTTTTTTTAATTTGTTCTTTTAGTAGTTGGACCTCAAGCGTAGTGCTGCATGTGAACAATTGTAACAAGTAACTTGATTACTTTTCTAAAAGCTAGAAATATGTACTTTAAACTTTTGACTCCAAATTCTTCTATTATATTCAATATCACTCACTCATAGATTAATTAATTAATTAAAATTATACATTCGTTGCTAGCATTGTTGAATTGGTGTTGGTCTATGTTTGGCTAAGCTTAAAAGATTAGAACTTTTAATTTAAAACATTTCGAATATGTTATTTTTTATTTGTATATAAAAAAGTTTACTTATTTTGGCTAAAAAAATTTAAAAAATAAATCCAAAAATTTGCTTAATGGATATATTTTAATTGACTTTAGACTAGTCCAAGTCTTCAGTTTATTGAATGGAAAAAAAGGAGAGTGAATATTAATGTGGATGAAATTTTCAAATTTATTAATATTTAATACTATATTACTTATTTTTATAATATAAAAAGAATAAATCAAAATTCAACCGAATTATTTCCACTCTTAGATAAATGCATTGAGTCATCACGAATAAATTCATCGCAGTAAAGTTGTCTATATGACTATATCCTTATCCTCTGGGACTATTTGGTAGACTTTCTACTTTTTTCTTTAAACGTGTCAGCGATGCAATATTTATTTATACTCTTTTTATGTCTCAAAACTCGTGTTTTTATCCCAATCTCCTTAAACCTAGGTACTATACTATTCTCATTGATATGTAATATGTTTTTATATTAGAAAAGAAAATCATATTATCTCTATTCTGGATTTCAACGAAATTATCACAAATTTGTTAAATCTAATAATATTTTTGTGATAATATTTCGATTGGTCCACCATTAATTTAATTTATTTAAAATTAAATTAAAATGTATTCAGAATCTTATAAACATTTTTACTTCTCGAAACAGAAAGCAGTAAAGAAGAAAATTCTGACAATTCTTTATACTTCTCAAAGGAAAAAAAAAAAAAAAAGGAGAGGTGAATCGTATAGATTTAGAACCAGTCGGTCAGATCTAGTACAATTTCATCATTGCACATGGCATTTGTTGATTCTTTGGACAAAATTCTCACTTGTCTATAGTTCGATTTAGTTCAGACCAAATCAGACTGTCTATTTTTAAATTCGTAAATATGAATATATAAGCACGTGAGTATGGCAGTGTTGACCACGTGTTTTAAATAAAATCAAGTTTGGTGTCGGCCAAACATTATATTGTATACTTTTTCGTATTTAGACAGTAACATTTACACTACACATAATTAAATAACGTTAAACATTAAACTATAAACCTATTGCGGGACAGCCCAAGACGACCAAACCGATTTTATTAATTGTTTCAAAATCCTAACAATTATTGCCCAATTAATTATGTAAATAAAATATGATAATTGTTTAGCTCCTGTTTGAGCTCATTTTTATTTTTTTCAAAATTTATTTTCAACCACACATTCTCTCATTAAACAATACGTTACACGTAAATTTAAAATATTTACTTATTATTTAATCACACATTTAAAAAAAAAACTTTTCAAAATATATTTATCTCAAAATCTAAATTAAGGTAATTTATTCGTTTAATGCACTTCCTTAAGACATTATCCAGGTTCATATCATAATATGATGACGTGATGCGCCTATGAATATTCAATATGGTGGTTGAGAAGATAAGTAAAAAATACAATTCCATATATTTGAACATAAAAGAGATTTTGTGATATTTAACTAGGTCAAGTAAAGTTGCACCTCAAGTTGAAGTTGGACACGAGTGTTTGATCCAGAGCCGACTCAAACTCTAAACAAGTTAGATGGTTGCTAAAGACCCATATTTAAGTGAAATTTTAGAAACTTTCGTGTGTAACAAAACAATAGTTAATTGTTCCAATAATCACTTAACTTGTGTCTGAATCTTCGATCGCTCACTGAAGTTTAAAATATTTAATTTTGATCACTAAATTTATATATTTAATTTTGATCACTAAATTTATCCAAACGTTGGACATTACTCATTGGATAACATCATTTTCAAATCTCTAAGGAAATTGATAACGTGATTAACGAAATGCACATATGACGCCCCGTCATGCCATTACCAGATTGTCACGTAAGAAAGTGTCTTTCACATGTCACTAAATTTTGAAAAACGTTTTCGATTATTAACTATAGTTTGAAAAGTGTCTTTAATTGCTCGCTGAATTTTGAGGTGATCGAATTTTGGTCACTAAAATTATAAAAATGATGTCAACCTGTTGTTCGCTAAAAATGTGTACCACAAGTGCACATGTCGTGTACAGGTAATAAAGAAGACAAACGAGTTTGGAGTGTCGATCCCATAAGGAATGATTACTCAATTACACAATAGTTAAATTTAATTTTAACAACGAAATACACAATAAATTTGAATTTTTCAAATGATGAAAGCTTAAAATTCTACAAAAATAATGATAAACATCAATTAAAACAATAATATTCTACCAAAATGATGTGTGCTTGCAGTACACACTTTTTAGCAAACAATAGGTCAAGGTCATTTTTATAAGTTCAGTGACCAAAATTCGATCATCTTCAGTGAGCAATCGGAGATATTTTCCAAAGTACATTAAGCTATCAAATACATTTTTCAAAGTTTAGTGAGTAATGAAAGACACTTTCTTACGTGGCGATTTGGTAACAGTGTGATATGACGTCACATGTGTATTCCGTTAGTTACATTACCAATATTGTTAGAAGTTTGAAACTGATGTTATGCCAGTAAGTATCGTCCAATGTTCGGATAGGTGATTATAGGGACAATTAACTTAACAAAACAATGATTAATGCAATTACTTAAGATTAATAATGAAGTTTTGTTGTTGATGATTTAAAAGAAAATTATCTTCATAATTTTAATTTACCAATATAATTCATCATTAAATAAATTAATTAAATAATACTCCAAAATAAGCTAATTAAACAAAAAATAAAAAAATTAGTTTGAATTTATGAACAACTTTTCAGTAAATAAAATAATATTTAAAATATAAAAACGTTTATAAGATTTATTTTATCAACGAAATTGTCTTCAATAAATTTTTTTGACAAAATCAATGCATTCTTTCCAGAATTGTCATAAGCAATTAACGTTGAGTTGTACTTTGAGGTTGCTATTACACCAAACACAGAAGAACACCTAGAGCTTTTCGCCAATAACATGGGCGGCTCCCTTGGACCTTGACCTCGTCTTCAATATGGTAGAATTGCATGAATATCAATTATCATGTCACCGACTCACCAATGTGGTTGATAATATCCCCCTTCGAGGCGTGAAGGTTGAACATCGTTATGAATAATTAAGAAAAATAAATAATACTATCTGGAAATTTTCGTTATGCATAAAATCACAGATAAAAAAGTAAATTCAATAATATTTCGATAAAAAAAAATATTTGAACCATTTCATTAGTAGCTTATAATATTAGAAAAAAAAAAAAAGAAGATAATTATCCTTGATACTAACTTATTGCTGTCGACATCAGATATTGAAGAACCATAGGTGATAACATCATGGACAATATTTTTTTCAGTAATCATCGAGGAACTGTAATTATCAATAATATCGTTAATGGTGTTTCCCTTCAAATCACCAGCATATGTAGATTTTTATTATATGTTTTAAGAAAATATGATGTTGGCAATTATCAACGAAATTTTCATAAGTGAATCTTTTTTCATTTTTTTTTATATTATTATTCTCGAAAATTTTCCCTCAAAAAGAGTTTTTTTTTTTTTTTTCCTAAGATCTCCAGGTCGCTTGAGCCGCCTCAAATTTGATCCCTCAAATTTGATCGGACATTTTGAAAGCCCTAGTGCGAGAACTACCTCCATACATTGAAAAGTATTTTCAAATAATATGTATAAAATGAACAAAGCGATATCATCAACAACTCTATTAATATAGAACGTGCTAAATCAAACGAGAAAATTTATCCGACAGCGTAAGTGGCTTGTAACCCCTAATAGCATATATATAACTCACAAACGCACGTCATATGCTAGCAAACTATCTTTAATTAACAGTCATTATTACTAAATTTCACTACTAATAATTTTATGGTTGGAGTCCAACAATTCAATCAGAACAATACCAAAAGATCGCCATCGCTACTAATAATTTTATGATTGGAAATCTTAAAAGATTTTATATTTTATATTTAACTAATAGCCAGATTATTAATCATCAATCTCAATGATCAGGGATGAGTCGGATTTGAGGTAGTCATTCCCATCCACTAGCACGTCAAACATTCGTGTACACATGTCGCAGCACGCACACAAGTTCAATGTTCAAACTTCGAAGTGCTAATTTGGCACTTGATTTGCACCCTTACGCAAGCACGTGAAGAGAACTTATATACTAAACATGATGACAGACTTCTAAAGTATCACAATATATAAAATGATTTGTTTCCAATTCATCACTTTGAGCTTCAATTTCTCAATCATCCGATTATCATTTTTGGCAAGATCGACGTTTTCATGGAGAAAAACAAACGGCCATTTAAAATTAGGGAAAAGTTATTCAAAAAGGGTCATTGACAGGTCATCCATCACCTGTTTTGGTAATTTTTTTTTTAAATTGTCCAATCAATGTATGAAATGTATCTCACATATTTTTAAATCTGTCATTGACTCTATTTTTATAGTAAAACTCTTAAAATGACGTCAAAACAATGCATCGAGCCATTTTTTCCAACTGTCGGAACACCTCAAATTTGAACTTTGCAAAGTATCAACAAAATAACACGTTGCTTACATGCACCGTGGGTGCCCGCCATCTGCCATAAACACCAACTCAACTCGAACACGGCGCCGGAATTTAAAGCCATGTTTGTGTATATATACCCTCACTCCGTCCCTCTCCCTTTCATTAATCACCACACATTCATTTCCCAAGCCAACCACCGTTTCTTTAAGCGGTAAATACACTGTATCTTCTCCTCCTCCTTGCCGAAATAAGTTATAAATATATCACACACACACTCACTCTCTCACTATATATACATATAAATCACGTTGGTTTTTTATTTGTTGCGTATAGTCGCACTAGATTTAAAATCTAAGCTAACCTTGTTTAAATTTAGATACCTTCAGTACTATGCCTTTTGAAGTTTGAACTACAACTTTCTGTGTTCACATTAAACAAACTTTTCCATTAAACCTCTCTCCTCTTTTTGTTATATATTTGCTTGCCTTTTATTACAGTTCATCCAACTCGGTCAGTGTGTATTTTGTAGGTTTTAAGAATGATGAGTTGCTTGTCATTATGGCCAGAACCAGTTGTCCCAGTTCAACATTTGTCAGACAGTGGAATACGTGTAATACCAGAACGCTACGTGAAAAAACCCTCTGAAAGGCCATCAATTTCTGAATCAATCGACGAAGAGATCAATATCCCAGTTATTGATTTACAAAACTTGTATTCCTCCAATGAATTCCTTCGCAGGAGAACGGCCGACCTCATCTCCGCCGCCTGCCGTGAATGGGGCTTCTTCCAGGTGGTGAACCACGGCGTTAGCCACCAGTTAATGGCGGAGACACGGGAGGTGTGGCGACAGTTCTTTCAACTCCCTCTTGAACTAAAACAACAGTATGCAAATTCACCGGCTACGTATGAAGGCTATGGCAGTCGAGTTGGGATCAGAAAGGACATTTCACTAGATTGGGGTGACTATTTTTTTCTTCACTATCTTCCCATGTCACTAAAAGACCACAACAAGTGGCCAAGTTTGCCAGATTCATGCAGGTAATTATTACACATTTAGCATGTTCGTGATGACATTCGAGAATATAATATTTAAATAAATAAAATGTGCCGACTTTAATTTTAACACGTGCAAGTAATATTTGCAGGGAATTGGTTGAGAAGTACGGTGAAGAATTGGTTAAACTTGGGGGAAAACTGATGAAGATTTTTTCAGTAACGCTTGGATTGAGTGAAAATCGTTTGGAACAAGCTTTTGGTGGGGAAATAGGTGCATGTTATAGGGCAAACTATTACCCCAAGTGTCCACAACCGGATCTTACTTTGGGAATTTCACCACATTCGGACCCGGGTGGCATGACCCTCCTTTTACCCGATGAAAATGTACTGGGGCTTCAAGTCCGACATGACAATAACTGGATCACAGTTAAACCAGTTCCTAATGCTTTCGTTATCAATATTGGTGATCAAATTCAGGTTTCTTTCCTTTCTTGTCATTAAATTACTTTACTATTTTTTTAGCTACATGTCGGTATTTGAAACAATTTTGTATTACAGGTGCTGACTAACGCGACTTACAAAAGCGTGGAGCATCGAGTGATGGTGAATTCAGCTAAAGAGAGAGTGTCCCTTGCTTTCTTCTACAATCCAAGAAGTGACACACTCATTAAACCTGTGGAGGAGCTAGTTACAGAAGAGAAGCCAGCACTGTATTCACCAATGACATTTGATGAATATAGAGTTTATGTTAGGACAAAGGGCCTTAGTGGAAAGTCACAAGTTGAATCATTAAAATCCCTAAAATAATTATGTTGTATGTTCTTCATGTCACTTTCTATCAGTTTTAACTTTTAACCACCCTGGCTATGAATGTAAAAGTGGAATGTGACTCTGAACTCAATACCAACTTGATCCGCTTGTTGTGCATTTGATTTTTTTTTTTTTTAATTTCTCATTAATGGTTTTTCCGATATTATAGTACGGATATATTGAATATGCAAATAAATAAGGTTTTTTCATCTTCTCAATTTTTTTTTTTTTTTTTTTGATATGGCATGTGTGTTGGAACGCAAAAGCGGAATTATCCAGAAATTAAAAATNTTTTTTTTTTTTTTTTTTTTTTTTTTTGATATGGCATGTGTGTTGGAACGCAAAAGCGGAATTATCCAGAAATTAAAAATTTTCTTTAATTCGATAAAACAAGATCGCCCGGAGATGTTCACATGTATATTATATCAAGAATTAGGGATTCGAATTTTTACCGAAATTCAATGATTAATTCTAGAATTGGATTCGAATCGCTAACATTCAGCCTTTTGGATCACGAGCTTCCAATCTTTTAATTGCAAGAATTTGATGCTTCAAACTTCCAAGTTTTTTACGGTATTCTCCAAAGTCAAGATTACACCGATGGGTGGGCACCTTCTTTTAATTAAATTAAGAAACTAATTTTTGGATTTGACAAGAAAATATCATTTTTTTTAATTTTTTTTTTCTCTCCAAATTTGAACACTATGAGATTATGTATTATAATTGTTGTAAGATTTTTATGTCCATCTATTCTCTATTTATAGAGATAAAAGATGTCCCGATCCATGTAAAATAATAATTTCAATATCAAATAGGAGTTTTAATTAAAATCCAAATCCAATTAGTTTACATTTAAATACATGTATAGTCCTAGAACTTCATTACAATTATAATTAAGTTTATAACTTTTATAGTAATTACAAGTAAATACAAAACTTTATTATAATTACAATTGAGTCCAAAACTATTATAATTACCATAATTAAGTTTAATTACTTTATAGAGCTACCACATGGACCTAATCAGACATATATTTTTCAAACTCCAATAACTAGATCATGTCTAGTTGACTTTAGACCGCCAAATCTAATTATTATTTTTTTTTTTTTTACTAAAAGCAAAAGACTGAACTCTCAGAACATATAAGATTACTGAAGCCAACTGTAATACTTTCATCTGACCTGCCGTATATGTATTTTATCCTCGTCCAAGATTCGATAATTAGGTAATAAATGATCGTTTTGCCCCTCTAATTATTCTTACTAACTTAAGTACAATTTTCTTCAATAGTCATGTGAACAAATCATGTATATCGAAATTTAGCCGTCACTAAATACTGAGCTCAAATTTTAACTGTTCAACAGAAAATATTTAAGTAGCACTCTACCCATTTTTAGGGCGACGGTTCCCGACACGAATTCATATTCTCTACTTCGCACATTCTCAAGTTCTCAACTCATCAAGATATTTGACAAATCAAATTGATCGCGCACATTGATAAATCAAATAACCATTAAAATCACGAAAAGATATACATAATTCTAGAGATTTAGATGAAATACACAGTGGTCAAGTTGAATTTAATTTTTTGCACGATCATGCTATAGAATTAAACTCAACTCGTGGTTCGCTCAATACACTCCAAGTGTACTAGTATCACCTTTAACTATTTACGTGATAAGGACAAATCGCAAACCCGAATAGTGAAGCAGACAACACAACAACCTTCCGGTACAAGGTATCAACCATAGTTATAAAACCCGGCTCGAACCGATCGATCGGGCCTAAAAATCGATGACCTGCGCCCTTGTTCGGGTTGGGTTGATTAATTTAATATGGATGCGCATGACTTGGTCAAAACCCAACTTTGACCAAGTTAACCGTCAATTTGACCGAGTCAACTCGATCGGTTGACCGATTTTCAAAATTGTATTTTAAAATATTAGGGGTCTAAGGAATTGAACTTTAGACCTCTAAGTAAAACAATTACTTTCTCGCCATTAGAGCTGTAGAGTACTTCAATATTTATTATATGTATCCAATTTATCATTATATGTTTTCTAAAAGTATTTTTATAAAAAAATTGGTCAAACATTTAACTTTATTTTATAGACCTAAATAATTAGTGAAAAATAATTTTAAAAAATATATAATTTTGCCTAAAAAAATTATATACTTTAATTTATTTATTTATTTTATAGATTTTTATGCTATGATCCACCGGTCCGACCAGTAATCCGAGACCCAATACCTTGTCTAGGTCGAGTCTAATAACTATGATGTCAACCCTTATACATAGGTATGAACAAATTATTTTTGATCAAAATATAAGTTGTGTCACATTGTGCTTCCCAACGCAAATACCCAAGTTATGTTATCACTAATGATCATGTGTACTTTAATTCGCATGCTCAATAATTAAATAAATTCAATAAATGAAATAAAAAATAATTTATTTAATATAAGAATACTTTTATTTTTATATCAGCAAAATTATACTATATGGGCACACAACACAAGAGTGTGGATATATTGAATACAACAAAAAAAAAGACGTTGAAAAAATAAATATAAATAAGTTTGTCTTACCAACTCGATTAATTTGGGTTTGTTTTCCACTTTTTTTTTTCATTGTGAAATATTTGTTTTCATTTTCTCAAAAATAATTATTTTCACATGATTCGCAAATACAAGAACTAGGGTCGACCTTGAAATTTTGGATGCCCTGTACTACATTTTAAAATGGTGCCCATTTCATGAAATTAAAAAAATATATATAAATATTTCAATAATATTACATCATCACAAAATTATAATATTTAAATATTGTTTATTTTTTTAAATGTCTTGAATAAGAAAAGTACAAATAAAGCTCAGGAGCACTTCTCAAACTTCATCAATAAAGAACCATTCAAACTCCTAAACTTTTGGTACAATTCCATATGAAAAAACTTTGAAATCAAAAACATTAAATACTATAGTCTACATGTAAAATTTGAAATACAACAAATCATATAAAAATATTTCTTCTCGCATTTTTAGAAGCAAACTAACTAATTAAACTTTGGTTTCTAGCAAATCTTGTCCAATAGATATTAAAACTAGGTCATTCAATCGTTCAAATAAGTTAATATATCAAAAACTATTTTTGTTTCTTTGGATAAAAGATTTCGCAAAATTTTTAATTCTTAAAGCAAATCTTTGCTATTAAGATAGCAAAAATTTACATGCCTTAGAACAATGTCAAGATAATCACAACATGCTTTCAAATCAACATCATACAATATGTTTAACTTGTCAAAAGAAATTAGAAATTCATTTTTTCCATATTAATTGAATTGATCGAAACTTCGTTCAGGTAATTCAATTGCTTGATTTATATATATAAGAAATAATTGGTTATGAAAGAATCTTCAAGTAATTGTACATCCTCTGCAATGACATTTTTCATCAAAATGTTTCTTCCTATGAATAATGTTTTTTTCTCTTTTCCCTTTTCCTTGACATTATTTAAAACATGATACTATTTAAAAAAATTATAATTAGTCAATTACATTATTATTAGTTTTAGTATCTTATTCAATTGCATATAATACCAAATCAAATGAATACAATTAATAAGGAAATAACTCATAAATAAAATAGTTAAGTACAACACATTGAAATTAGTTATGAAATAGCCTAAACCATTTGAATAATTTCCATTGCTTTAATAAAAATTCCTTATTATGATATGTATTTAGGAATAAGAAATACAACAATATTAAATAAAAAGCATCATTTGTCTATCTTTTAACTCATTTTTATAAATATTGTGCCATTTAACTTAACATAATAATTAAAGTTTTAAATTTTAAAATTAATAAATATGTTAAATATATAATTATACATATATATACACAAATAACAAAAAAAATTTGGTGCCCCTACAATGATGAGGTCTTATGCGATCGCTTAACTCGCGCACTCTTTGGGCCGCCTCCGACAAGAACCATTTATAAATTTAATTTTTTCTTATATAAGGTTTCTTTCAATGATCTTGGTTTCACTTTTAATAATTTTGGTAGAGAATATTATGTAGCAATAACAATTTAAGAAACAAAAATAAGTTAAAATTTAATTTTTTTTTTTTATATTGTTAAATCCAAGTCAATATCATACATCAGATGGCCATAAAAATATCAAGGAGGTCGAAGTTTAATATATAGACCCAACAACTTTTTAGTTTGATTTGTGGTTTTAATGCTAGTAAATAATTAGGAATTGTTTAATGATAATATTTCCATTAATTTTTTGACTAAATGTGCAGCCACAGAGATCCAATACACTTCAAACGCACGTTTTAGTGGAGGTTCAAAAGTTGCACTCAATTCAACTCGACTCGTCACATCTTATAGTGAAGGGAAACCCGTTTTATCAACTTTTGTGAAGGGAAACCTAATTCTCATTTTATTGTGGAAACATGAAGGAGACACCAATTGAAAATAATTTTATATGCCCCTTCTTAGCTGCATTATCTTTTTTTTTTTTTAACTCAATTTTAACCACGTCCTTTCAATAAAATAATTTTACACGTAAATTTTAAAAAAAAAATCCTTACTTTTTAACATCACATTCTCCAAAAATCACAATCACAAAATTTATTTTCACCAAAAATGTATATATAATAAAATATAAATTAGTCAAACATATTTTTTATTCACTTATTTTATAAATTTAAAACTTATTATTTACTTTTTATTCACACATTATGTTGGGCAGCAAAATTTTATATTAAGCATCCCAAGACCGGTACAAGCAATTGATTTTTGAATTTTTCTATTTGTACAAAAAATGAAAACAGTAACGGAAAAGATGTGGAGAAAAAAGATTGAATAAAAATGTTAATTGTATTTTAAACTGACAAATAATAAAGTGACACGAGATACTATATAATTCTTGATGTACACGTAGCATTATCCTTGATTTTTTCCTTCTTAGTCTAGAAGGGGATTAAAGACAAATCTTTTTAGAAGGAAAGTCAAAACCAGTTCATCAGCATACACTCTTACCACTAAAGTTGAATTATAATGTGTAGATTTAAAGAAAATTTTGTTCATGTTAAAAGAGAAATTGATAAACTAAAGCTAAGATGGTCTAATAAGGTGGCTCCATTAGTAAAAAAAAATCCAACTGCTTATTTTTCTCTTCTTGTGCTAAAAATTCAAAGCTTACTTTTATCGAGGACAAAGAGATTGCATAAGGAACTACTATACGTTAGTGGTGGCAAAAAAGCTTGCCAACTCGGATGGCTCGGGCGCAGCTCGTAAAAAGCCCGAGCTCGGTTACACGGCTCGGGCTTGGTTATACCGAGCCAAGGCCCGAGTTGAACCCCATTTTGGGGCATCGGCTCGAG
>CAIGRO010282455.1:0-52290 GCA_903798355.1 Fraxinus baroniana | reverse complement strand
GGAATAATTTTTACCCGTGTACCTTTACTGTTCTGGATTCTCCCAACATGGAGTTTCTTTTTGGGCTGGATATGCTCCGCAAGCACCAGGTAGCCTTTTCATATTTAAATTTTGCTCTTGTAATTAGTTTGAATTCAAATTTCATAATGATTTGCTTACATAACTGCATTTGATAGTGCATAATTGATCTAAAAGAGAATGTCTTGAGAGTTGGTGGAGGAGAGGTTTCTGTGCCTTTTTTGGCAGGTCGATCTTGGTATCTCTTGTTTATCTTTTTTTTTTTCTTTTACGATATTGACTTTTACACTAAGGATAAAGTTTCCCGATGTGCATCAATTGTTTAAATTTGAGTTTTAAGTAATCTTAATTCAATCTTTTTTGGAAATTCCAGAAAAGGACATTCCTTCTAATTTATTTAATGAAGAGAGGTTGACGAAGGATGCATCTAGCTCAGGAGCACAAGTAAGGATGTTGTTGTTCATCACGTTGCTTTCCACTGTCCATGCTCTCATGGATTGAATTATTCTGTTGTTTTCGTCTTTCAAGTGCCTTGCAGAATGTGCATATAATTGTCTAGAGACGTTTGCTTTTATAATTTCTGGCTCGTGCTTTGTTTTAATTTTGTATTGAAACAATGTCCATTTTAAAAGGGAACTGGCTTGCATAAATATCACACACGAAACTTTATTAAGGTGAAGATCTTTGCTAGAGAGAACCAACTTGCAAATTTCTCTACACGAGAGCATGATAAACCCTTATTCCGTTGTAGGAGAAAATGCATTACGAAAGCTTACCTAAAAACTGCATCATGTTGGAAATAGCCTTGTTCTATATAACATCGATACTATCGAGGGCTTTTTACTCATCCTCTCTGTTAATCTAACGTCTTAAACCTGGATCATTAATTAAATCCCCACCAATATCTGTTCACCGAACCAATTTGTTAGTGGTTCACTGGTACTGGTTTGAAGGATTAGGTGAACCAAGTCAGGCATATCAGATGATGTTACATCATCATCCTAGTCTTATTTCGATATAAATTGAAAGTGGATACATATGAAAAATCCTCAGCATCAATATTCAATATCACTGAAAAAACATATCATACTATCCAATCAGATCAGATTATCTAATTCAATGAAGAAAGACTACGTAAAATATATGAATGATGAACAATAGAAAATTATTGTTTTCTCTAATATTATTAATATATGCTCTTGATTTCTTATTTTTACCTATTACTTGTTTGTGCATTTGTAGAAATGTGATTAAAGAACCAAGTGGTGGAACAGGGTTGTGGGGAAAAATCCCCCGTCACCCTTGTAGGAGCCATTTTCAGTCTTTTCTTCCCTCCATGCCACTACAAATAAAAATAAAATGTAAGCTGGAACGTGAAAGAAGGTTGGAGCCAGATTAGTTATCACTCGGTTTATGTGGTTCTTGACTCTAGTAGTTACGACCTGTAATCTTAACCAGATAAGAATTTGGTTACTGGAAAAACTTGTCAAACTGCTCCATCCTCAAGCGGGTTTAAAACAATTAAATTTACGGTATTTTCTCTCTACACACAAACAAGTGAATAGACATTATTCTCCTACAATAATTTGTAATGTTATACCTCTAGATACTTTAATAAAGGATGTTTGAGATTAATTTTTTTTTTTTTTTTTTAATTTAGCTATTTTTGTGTAAGAAGGGAGCACGTTTACATGTGCAGATGTAAACTGCCATCAGATAATCTCACCTCTATTTTCTGATTTTCAGGCAACATCTGTATCTAACGAGAACATCAATACCCCAACAGGAAGACCTTCTGGTTAGTTCGATATTTCAGAAATCTCCTTTTTTATTATATTTATCATTCGTTTCAATATAATTTTTTAAAGCCTATATTTCTGTTTGACTTCACTTAAAATAATGGAGCCAACGATGGAGTTCCACAAGTATTACTACTTAATTATTGTCATTCTTAGCTGTTCCGTTTATTTACTCTTCATCTCTGATTTTTTTTGCTCTGCTATAAATCGAGTCTAACTAATTATTCCCCTTCTAACTTCAGCCACCGGAAGCACTGGCGGGAATGCTGCACAGGTAGATTTTAGTTAGATTGCTAGTTCTACCATGGTAAATTTGGTATTTGTTGCTAGTTTGTTCAAATATTTATCAAAATCATCTGTTATTTGATTAATTTTGCGTCGTTTATTCTCACCTGGAACTACATTAAGACTTATAGTTTAGTTATTTGGAATTAGAATTTCGGACCGAGCGCATTTTTTTGTTTGCAGGGACCTGATTTCGAAGCAAAAGTTGCAAAGCTTGTTGAGCTAGGATTTGGAAGAGAGCAAGTGATTCAAGCTTTGAAGTTTTTTGCTGGCAACGAAGAACAAGCTGCTGGATTTCTTTTTGGTGGCTGAAGATGATTTTACGGCCGTTGTTGATTTTGTAACTCGTGTGCATCAAAAATAACTGCAGAAAAAATTCTTGCAGTTCAACTTAAAAGGAATCTGGATTTAACATTGAATAGGACTAAAGAACTGTATCATTCCTTTGAACAAAAAATGGACTGAATTTTGAAGATTCTGAACGTTTTGCGTTTAGGTCCTTTTTTCCCCTCTAATATTCTAACACTGAGTGTCCCAGGTTCAAAATAAATCTTCGACTTTAAAATTTTTTTACTACTTTTTAAGATTCAAATAGGCACCATTAACCTTAATTGAGCCATCGGTAATGTCATTTCCTTCTCATAACTTCACGCTGAGGATTTTCTTGATGACATTAACCTTAAAATGCTTCCCCCTCCCCCTCCACCACCATCACCATTAACACGGTCTCCACCCAAAATAAACCAAGCAATCTCTTTCCCGTCAGATTGTCATATCAAAGCAAGCCACTAGAACTTCCATATTGCTCCAAGCAAGACTGGGATGGCAACCAATACTCCGACAAACTCGGAGTACAGATTTAGTAGTTGGGTGTTGCGAGAATTAGAATTTTAATAGATTTTAATGAAAGTTGATAAAAGTTTTGGATTTTATGTATAATTTTTCAATTTTTTCAGCTAAATCAAATAGGGGGGGTTGGCTTCTTTTTCAACTTCTTTGGAATAGTTTGGTTTCCATTTTCTCAAAACTAATTTTCAACCACATATTCCCATAAAATAATTTACATGTAAATCAAAATTTTTTTCTTATTTTTTAACTACATATTCTTCAAAATAAATCACTTTTCCAAAATATATTTCTTACAAAAATGGGGCTCCAACATAGGCTAAATCAGTCTAAATCTAGAGATCAAGTATTCGACATCCCCATATCAAAGTATGTCAGGTTTTCAATAATAGATTAATATCATTTCAAGAAGTTTTCAAATGTCTCGAGTATGTATGGCAAAGTATACTATCATTGAAACAAATTAAAGTTGAATGACCAAATTGAAACTTTCGTATAAGTTTAGAGACCAACTGAGTTAGGGATGAACCGGAGTATTCAGGTTGAATTGAGTTATGGCTTATGGGAATCATTTCAGCAACTAAAGTAAATCCAAACAAGATTGCTGGAATGTAGTGATGAAATTGTTTGATTTTTAATCTACTGCAGAGCATCCCCGAATGAGTCAGGGTTCAATCCAGATGGTTCTGCAGCGAACTCCTCAGCTTTTCAACAACAGCTTCGAAACTATTCTAATGTGATGACCGTGCTGTTCCAGGTAGAGAGATAGAGCCATTCATCAGTACTTTTCGCCATGGTGGAAGCTTTTTTTGATTTCTTTTTACTTTTAAGTAAGAATCCTTGATAATATAGACATAGTCATAGAAGAATGTTCTTTTTATGAGCTTAATTGAAATTCTTTTGTTGCATTCTTATTTCAATTGCTTTTGATCTTCTTTTGATGCTCCAGATATAGTTAGTCAAACAAATTTTGAATATTAGTTATCGCTGTCATTTCTTGAGTCTTCCTACCAGTTTTCAACTATTCTCTGCTTGACGATGTTGATTTCTGTTTATTATCTCTCATATTGCTAATTGCATTCTCATGTTTTTAAGCAATCTGGATTTTTTGATATAGACGTATCAGCTCTTTGTACGCTGGATGATTATTATGGAGACGTTAGCAAATGTTGCGGAAAAACCATCCCCAGAAAATAATTTGAATTTCTTTGATCTTAACTGTTGGTTTCGTGTTTTCATATATTGATGTACTTCATTTGAACGTTTTATCTAAGAAGCCAATTCCCTTGTATTTGTGTATTTGGTACGAAGACTTGACTTTATGCAGACCCATTTGAAGTGGAGGCACAAAGGAAAAATTAGGCTACTATTTGCTAGTTTGGTTTCTCCACGACATCTTTTAGGTCTTTTTTTCAGGAGTGGACTGTGGACCTGAAAGTTTCTTTCTTACTGTAAATTTCCATGCCAGCATTTCTCGAGTGATTGACTCCCATTAATCTCAAGTTCATCTCCTAAATGATTTATGGTTGTGACTAAGTAGGAGCTTGTTCGTGGTTACCGTGAGATTTGATTTGCATATTTGTGTTTTTTGCCAACATTTCAAAGATGTAACTTGAGGATTGCTGCATATACACATCATTATTTTTCTTGAATTAAAATTTCGGATATTTATTTTCTTTTTATTTCTTACTGTTTGCCTTATATGGTATGGTAAATATGAATATTTGTGATGATCTCGTTATGTTTTATAAGCGCAACCATAGTATCTTGGTGCATACTATTGATAAATGAAAATCTCATTTTCTGGACTCATGATCTGTGTTCAAAGGATGATTTCATCCATATAGTCCAATATAGTGCTTCTGTTTTTATTTTTTCTGATTAAAATTATCATCGTTTCCAATTTTTTTCACTCGAAATAATTATTGGGGTTTTATGAATTGAGATTTTGTTCTGCAGAAAGCAATCGATGAAATATGGGCTGCTGCCATAGATTACAAACCTGACAAACCTGAAGCTTTTGCAACGGGGGTATGTCATAAATGCCAACCATTGGTTCGTTGTATATCTTTGTTGTTTGTTAACATAACCATCGAAGTTTTATGCTTTTTTTCAGGTAATGATATATATTGACATGGAAGTTAATGATGCTCCATTGAAGGTACTCTTATTGGTAAAAAATGTGATCTGCACTTCCTTATTCTTTCATCTAGTATGCCACCTTAAAAATAAAAGAAAACAGGAAAAAACCCCATAAATAGAAAACCAAGAAGCAAATCATTTTTTGAAGTCACTTGCACGCATGTATTCAAGCAGAGTATGCCCTTCTTCACCAATCATTCCTGAAATTTAGCAATAATTCTATTTATTAAGGCTCTTTTTTTTTCCCTTCTGCTCTAGCATCACCACTAATATTTATGTTCAGGAAATGAGTGTGTATGTATCATAGAGACAACAATTGGAGATAGAACGATCTGGCATCTAGGCATATGATAGATGCCTCTTTGGTGTGGATTAAAATTGTTCTCATCTGCAGAGTTTCATGATGAGTCTGAGAGATTTACATCATTCTAGTGGATGATGCAGAAATCTTGACATAATTTGATGATTTTGCTGGAATATGTGTCCAGAGGTACATGAGTTTTACATTAGTCAAATTATTATTTGAATTTCAAATAGAAATGCTATTGTAGTAAAGAAGTGCTCCCGAAGAATTGATGACAAGCTTTCTGATTATGACAAACTAGAACAAGTAATCAAAGTCCAATTTAGTACCAGCTGACCTTTGTTAATTAGGAGAAGGAAATAAAAATGCAATAGAGAAGGGGAAGGGACAGAAAAAGCATTATAACAGCTGATATCATTAGGTTTTTTTAAAGGAATCTTTAATAATTTTAAAATTTCCAAAATGACCTTAAATAAGACATGGGTAAGCATATTGGGGGCAATTTAGAGCTTGTTTGGGAGGGATTTTTTGAATAGTGATATGATGGAAAATGTGTGGTTGAAAAAGAAGAAAAAATTATTGATGTGATGAAAAATATTATTTTATTGAAGATTGTGTGGTTGAAAATGAGAATTGATTTACTGTAGAATTTGAGAATCTCTCCCAAACACACCCTTAATCTTCCCCTTTGGAGAGGACAAAACTGAAATGCTCCTCAAAACGTTGAGATGGGGCTCCTTTTGTTGCATGGGAAGTTATTTTGATTTGATGGCACACAGTTACATGGTCTTATGTTTGTGTTGCATCTTGACTTTCTTGTAGCACTCAATGGTGGTGGTTGTGAGCACATGACTTTACGAAAGTCAATTTGAGAGGACATTTAAACTAAGAAAATTGCACATTTTTATTATATAACCCCTTATGTTGTCTGTGCTGATTGCAATCCTTATTATCCTATATCTCTTGCTTTAAGTGAGCTATATATCTCTCTAGTTTATGTTCATGCCATTGTTAGCAGTGCAGCTCAGTCAAAAATTATATCTAAAACCTGTGTTGAGTGTTGTGGGTATGGTATCCTGCTTTTTTAATTTTTCTGATCCCTATTTTCGTATTAATCAGTTCTTCAGTAAACCATTATATTTGTAGTTATGAATGGATATTTATTGTTAATCATTCAACAATTTTCTTCCTTCAGATTGTTGAAGCTTATAGATACATGGTATAGGGGAATCGCTCGAGGAGTCGGTCAATCTGAGATAATTGGTCGGATACATGTTGCTCCCATCAAGGTATGCGTGTACCATGTCTCTCCTCATTTTGATTCACTTGGGATAATTTTCTCCCTCAATTTAACACCATTTTCATTTAATTCCCCTATGCCATGCTCGTTCCTTATTATGAAATGGCATTCCTGTTAACTTGGGCGTGTTTGTTTTCATAATATGGTAGATTGGGAAAATATTTTACCCATGTTCCTTCACAGTCCTGGATTCTCCCTACATGGAGTTTCTTTTTGCGTTTGATATGCTATACGAGTTCCAGGTGGCTTTTTTTTACTAAAATTTGCTCTATTAATTGGTTTCAGAACAATTTTGTTATTGATTTGCTTACTGTAATGCCATTTACAGTGTATAATTGATCTGAAGTAAAATGCCTTGAGAGTTGGTCTAGGAGAGGTTTCTGTGCCTTTTCTGACAGGTTGATCTTATTATTTCTTGTTTATCTTTAGTGTATGAGACTGATTTCTACTAGTTGTGATATTTCCCAACGTGCATCAATGTTTGTGTAAATTAAATTTGCCTTTTAAGTAATCTGAATCCAATCGTCTACGAAATTCCAGTGGACATTCCGTCTAGTTTATTTGAAGAAAAGAGGCACACCAAGGAAGTGTCTAGCTCAGGACAAGTAAGGATGTTGCTCTTTCCACTGTCCATGCCACCATGCATCTCTTTATTCAATTATTCCCTTTCTTCTCCTTTTAAATGCATATAGAACGCATGTATCATTGTTTAGAGAATGAGTGTATAATTTGTTGCTTGTGATTTTTGCTTTAATTAGAATTGTAACAATGCCCCAGATGTTGAATGGGAACTAGCTTGCATAAATATGAAAATATATTATGTTGGACATCTTCATTAGAGATTATCTAAATTGCAAATCTCTAGCAAGAGAGACCGTAAGCCCTTTCCTGTAGCTGGAGAAAATTGCACTATCAACGCTTACCTGTGTACGTTTGGAAAGTTTTTATAAACCGTTTATTAACTGTCAAAAAAAGGGTCAAACCAATTTTTTGTACACATTTTGTGGGACCCACAATAATGCCATTTATCTTCCACCCCTTTCTATCAATTTATAAACAAAACCGTCTCAAGTTGGAAATAGCCTTGTTTTTATCTGACATTGATAGACTGCGTGGCTATTCATTCATCGTCTCAGTTAACTAATATTTCTCAAACTGGACCATTTATTTAATCTCCGTCAATATCCGTTCACTGAACCAGTTTGTTAGTGGTTCACTATAAGCTGGGTTTGAACAGGTTAACCAGGTTAGGTGTACCAGATGTTGTCACCTTGACATGATTATTCTGTTTTATTTTTCGATATAATCTGAAAACGGATACATAGAGAAGATCATAGCTTCAATATCACCAGAAAAACACAGCATCCCATCTAATTCAACAGAACAAGGGCAGTAGATCTTCGGAGAGAATGAGGAACACTAGAAAATCGACCCCTTGTTGGTGGCAATCCATTATCTGCATATACAAGGTTCTTGATTTCTGATATATACTTTTTGCCTCGCTTTCACCTTGGACTACTTTGCGAAATGCACTATTGTGTAACTTGAATCGCGTTTTTGGCAAACTATGAATGATTTGATGCCAGGGAGCTGATTTTGAAGCAAAAGTTGCATAAGTTTGTTGAGCTGGGAATTGAAAGAGAACAAGTGGTTTTGGCTTTAAAGGCTAGTGGTGGTAATGAAGATCTAGCCGCTATATTCCTCTTATTGGGCGGATACTAATTTAAACGTTGTCAATCATGATTTGTGACTGCAAAACAATTTTGTGTACATTGAAGATTATGGAGTTCTATTTCCTTTCATGAAGATTACGGAGTTTACTCCTGGCAAGTTCACAAACAATGGCATTAGAAGGGTAGGGTCCTGTCTTAATCCATTGTATCAGGGATTATAAATTTTCTAGAAATAAGTTTATCAAATAAGTTATCTTAATCAGGGTTACTTTTTTGTGTCACTTTCTTAGTGGGGAGGCATCAACTTCAAATTACAAAAAGTAGTAATAAGGCTGCAGTACTGATTAATGAGTTGATAAAAGTCGTCCAACTGTTGATTTGATCGACCATTATGTGAAAAGTCATCATATTATGGATCAGATCTTTGCTGACTAGAAGTTCAAGAAAGTCGAAATGGTACGAACCCATATCGTTGTTGGTCCTCAAGTTTGGATTTAACAGAACTTCACTTAATAATATACCAACATTTCAGAGTCTCTCTCTTCTTTAATCTCATGAAGTCTGATTCAACAGCAAAAGCATAATATTTTTTAAATTCGAAAATCTATCTTCCACTCTAAATCTTTTCTAGCTACTTCTAAAGATTCAAATAGGCCCCATTAGCCTTAATCAAAACCTTCCTTGAGCCATCAATAATGTTCATTTCCCTTCTCATAACTTCGTACCGAAGATTTTCTTGATAACATTCTCCCTAGGATGCTCTCTTTCACCCCCACCACCACCGTCAATGCTGCCCCCCAAAAACAAAACAAGCCATCTACTTCCTAGCAGATTATCATATCAAAGGAATCCTGGGGCAAACAGAAACTGCCACCAGAAGTGCCATATGGCACCAAGCAAAAACCAGGACAGCAACATATACTCCTACAACCTTGAAAACAAATTTAGTTGTTTGGTTTGGTGCAATCCTATGTTTGGTATTTAGCCTTTTTCTTATCTTTTTTGGAATAGCTACTTTGATAATCTTCCTCTCTATTAAAGCAAGAAATCCTATGTTTGAAATCCCCACAGCCAGTCTCAATGTCGTCTACTTTGACACTTCCAAGTTTCTAAATTCAGACATAGCATTTCTTGCAATACAAGATGTACCCTACACTCAAAGAAGCAGGGAAACACAGTTAATACCAGTTCACATGATATCCAGTTTGGTTTATATGCCACCAAATCTTGCTCTAGAGCTTCAGAAACAGGTGCAGAGAAACCGCATTGTATACAATATTAGAGGTACTTTTAGAGTAAAAATTAAGCTTGGTCTAATCCATTATTCTTCCTGGTTGCAAGGGAGATGCCAATTAGTCTCCCACAGTTGCAGAATGTATAGCAAGAAAATATGCACATTTGGTTTCATTTTTTTGCGTATGTTCCTGAATTTGATGTATATGAAGTATTCTTTTCTGTTACAATTTGTAAATGGCTCAAAGTACCATGTCAGGTTTTCTAAGAACAGCTATCACTTATCAGTAATTTCAATTAATCCCAATAACAAATAAAATTCTCCAAAATTCGTTAGATTCTGATATCAATACAAGGTATTGTCCACAATGCTAACAAAGAACAGATTCCATAAAATTCTTGATGAGCAGTCCTGTCTCGCTCAAAATTCTAGACAAGTCTACGTAAGAGAAAAACTCATCCTAGCTCTTCGAGATAGATTTGGAGTCTACTTTGGCACAGGGTATCAGAAATATTGCTTCCGTAGACTTTTAAGGAAGTTCAAAATTAGCATCAACAAGTAGATAGATAAGAAAATCCTTGAAGTGGCCTTAAGAATTTTGAAAGGCCAAAAACAGAGGCAGAAGTCACAAAGTTGAGATTTACATTATAGTTACAAGTACTGGTATCACTAAAATTGCAAAAGCTTTCTTCATTACCTAGCAATGCAGCCAGCCCTAGTCAGTACTGACTACTGAGTCAGAATCTGCCATAAAGATCACATTTCCTGAGCCAAACTTGTGAAACCCTAAAATTTTACCATAGCACAATAACTGTTCATATTTGGCCTATGGTTCTTGTAACACTAGGAAGATTCTTATGATTTCTTGGAGATTGAGAGGCATTTCTTCTATGGGTTGGAGTCAGAAAATGCTTGAAATTTGATGGATTGCATTATATCAAAACAGAAAATTATATAATGTATTGAAAACAAACGTGTTAAGCATGCAAAATACTAGAAATTTAGTTACATCCAGAAGCCTTCTCCCCTTGCAGAGAAACCCTAAATCAATACTTATATTCCTTAACATGCAAACTCTCAGAAGCCAATTCTCCAGCACTTCCCCCAGTGTACTTTCCAAGTGTGGCTTCTGAATTAGCCTTGCACCTTCCCAAGAATGCCATTTGAGCTTTGGCAACATTTTCCTTCTTTCCAGCCCATGTTTTGAGCGTGCTTTGCTGCAAAGCTCGACCGAATGAGAATGAGAGTGTCCATGGCTTCAGACCTTCCAATTTGTTTATGGCATTTAAGTTTACGGTTGCATCTTCCTCGCTTTGTCCACCGGAGAGGAACACAATCCCGGGCACTGCCGGTGGTACTGTCCGGCGTAGGGCTGCAACTGTGTATTCAGCAATCACTTCTGGTGTCACCTGTATAGAGATATATGGATGAGACACAAGGCATTAATTTGCATGGATACTGAAGACTTGTGACTCGTTAGTTAATCAACAAGAATGTGAAGGATTTGATAGCCCTTTATACCTTAGGGCTATCAGAGCCAGGTGTGACCATGTTAGGCTTCAAAAGAGTTCCTTCCAAAAGAACATGTTGATCGTTCAGTGCCTTATAAACTGCTGCAAGCACAGTTTCAGTAACCGCAGCACATTTCTTGATATCATGGCTTCCATCAGTTAGAACCTCCGGCTCAACAATCGGTACAAGTCCATTCTCTTGACATATAATCGCATAGCGAGCCAACCCCTGTGCATTCTGCTGGATGGACAGCTCCGATGGCTCAGTAGGGCCAATTTTGAGAACAGCACGCCACTTGGCAAAACGCGCACCTGCCTTGTAATACTGCTGGCAACGGGCTCCTAGCGAGTCTAACCCCTGGGTGGTGGTCTCGCCATTAGTCCCGGCTAACTCGACAGTGCCCTTATCGACTTTGATTCCGGGAATAACGTTGTTTTCTTGAAGAACTTCGACGAAGGGCTTGCCATCCGAGGTTTTCTGGTAAAGGGTTTCCTCAAAGAGAATGACACCTGAGAGGCACGAGAGGGCATTGGGAGAGGTGAAGAGGAGTTCGCGAAGAGCTTGGCGGTTGGACTCGATGTTCTCCACACTGATGCTGGCTAAGCGTTTGCCGATTGTGCCGGTACTCTCGTCGGCAGCCAGAATACCCTTGCCGGGGGTGGCAATGGACTTGGCATTCTTAATTAGTTCGTCTGGATACTTGCATGAATTTCAGTTAAAAGTAAGAAATTAATTTACTTCAATGTCACTTTTATTTTTTCTTTAATGCCCCTGTGGTCCAGATTAAAGATTTTAATCCAACAAAATGTTAACCAATCAACTTTTCCTATACATGCAGCACTTCTCTTTTATTAATAAAGAAACAATACAAACTTAGAAAGGGACTCGACCTGACTTCCGAATAATATGCAATAAAAATAAAGTTATCCAATTGGAGATGAGAGTACAACGTAAAATTTAAAGAAACAATCACAAGTAAACACGAATATGAAGTATCCTATATTAGTTATACTTATAGACGAAGTGGATTGAATAAAAAGTTTATATTTACTTTTTTGCATGGTACATGCATGCGTTCACATTGAGACGATATTTGCATGGAGAAGCGTACGTACCAGCATACTTTCCTACGAAGGCAGACATGCTTTAGTTCTGAGGATAGTATAGTGCTGAGAATATGGAGACGAATATGCAAAACAAGAACCAATTATCTATATAGAAAATTAATGGGATATTCCAATATTCTTCATGTGACACGTGTCATAAGATTAGCCTGACAAAAGTTATCTTTATCTTACTAGGATAGAGGAATGAGTGAGAGTGATTCATTACACAGCCATTATCCTCTAAATTCTAATCCAAACTAATTGGTTCACGAAATATCGTCCATTTTTGTTTAGCTAAAAATAAAATTTACAGCCTGTTTGTCCACATTTTCTACCAATTTTTAGAAAAAAATTTGCCACATAGCAGTAGCCGCAATATTTGACTCAAATTTGAAAAAAAAAAAAAAAAGGTCAAAAATTTCATTTTTTTGGTACAACAGTGAGAAAAAAACAGGGGCTTAGTAAATTTTAATAAAAATTAATAAAATATTAATTTGAAAAGTTAAATAAAAATCGTGAATCTTATGAAATTTGTGATAAAAGATGAAACGAGGGAAAAATAAATTTTAGAAAATAAAGCCCAAAGAGGGGGTTCTTATAGCAAAATTTTCAAAGCCTTCACTAAGTAGGGTTTACTTTTAGATAATAAATTTTTAAATGAATGAGTGGGTGAATATTTATGATATAATCTAACTAATGTTTATGATAACAAGTGAATACTTGCAAATCACATTCGAATGGATCCACAAAAGGCTAAAACAGTTAACAGTTGGGTACATTTCGCTGCAGGTTCTCGTCAATTTTTTGAAGTGTGACACCCAGTTCCTAATTTACCATTTGTTGCTCTCACATCCTCAATGTTCCTTTCAACGCTACAGACCCGGTTTGGTTCAACTAAAAAATTGATTAAAATTTAAGTCAAAGTCAATAATGAATTTTAACTACGCATTTCATGGGATCTACAATTTTTCAGCCACACATTCCATCAACTTCTCTCAAAATTTAATAAAAAATTGATTTTAAAATCAAATAGGGCATAATATCACACAAATTGAATAGTTTGGTCAAGAAATCACAATAATGAGAGAATCAGTTGGATCAAGAAAGCATAGTATGCCCTTATCCATCATATGCATAGTTCTCAAGTCTCAAACAAACAAGAATGATATTCTCCACATGCTTAATGGGTAATGCAAGCACTAGTATAGTAAAAATTGTACCAAAACCAAGTATGTTCAGTTCTTTTTCTGTAAGTAATTATTGGGAAGTGAAGTTCATCTCCAGTATAACTGCCGGTGGGGGCGGTGTTGGTGGTTCAATCATCGTCTGTGCCAAAGTATCGGTCACCAAATTCACCCATACCAGGGATAACGCGGTAGTCTTCATTCAAACCGATTTCAATCTCAGATGTCACTATCTTTATTCTAGGAAAACGTTTGCAGACAACATGTACTCCTTGAGGTGCCTGAATGAATAAAGATGGACAATAAAATTTGATTATTTATACAAAATCTACGCAGAGAGAAGACTGCATTAAAGCTATTAAGCTTACAGAGATGAGATTGAGGAATATGATGTTGGCCTCGGGTACACCCTTCTTTATAAGTAAAGAAATAGCTTGAACAGCCGAATTTCCTGAAGATCGATTACAACGAGGACGCGAGTGCAAAAAATAAATAAATAAAAAATTATATCTAAATGGATCTCATTACAGGAGGTGGTAGTAACTCGCAATAATTGAAGAACATGAAAAGCGAAAGAAAATAGGAAATGCAATACATCACAAACCTGATAAGTAGACTTGCATGTTTATGAATGAATATATAATAGACTAACCTGTGCCCAGTATTGGATCCAATAGCAAGACATGTCTATCTAAGATGTCATTTGGCAGCTTTTCGTAAATCAGCTGTAAGAAATTCGAAGCAGTAGAGAAGAATGGAAATCAATGAGAGGTACGAAAACCAACACATGATACACTAAAGAGGACATGAAGTGGAAGTGCTTGCTAACCTGCTGACCATTGTCACCTTCTCTATGAATGAGTATTTTACCTATCTTGATACCTTTGCAACATGCTCTCAAAGCATTCTCCATACTCTCACCACTGTGAAAGATTGAATAGTTTTTCACGTGTAGAGCGTGTCAAGAAAGAAATCTAAATTCCTCCCCCGCTCCACACACACACAACAAAAACCCAAAAGTAAGAAGAAAAAATTGGGAGTGGGGCGGGAGGGGGATGAAATTGAGACCCATTATCTTTGTACCTTCTAATTACAGAGACACCACATAACCTCTTACAAAAATCCACACCAGTGTACACAGATCCTGCATTCGAACAGAGAAATTTTAGATGAAATGTGATTTTTGAAAGAGTACTGAAACGAGAGAGAACTTGGATAAGAAACCGTAATTTCAAGCCAAACAACTAATGGAGTAACACTATCTTAACATTGAAATTTCAAGAAAGAGATGCATTTTTTTTAAAAAAAAAAAATCTGGAATTAAAACTGGATGGTGGTGTTAATTCAAAACGTTTCTTACAAGTCTACTCCATTTCAAAAACTATCACTTGTCTCTTACCAAATATAAGAATAGCGTCTAAAAAGGTAAAAGTCTCATATAGATTGTCCAATGCTGATACTTAGAGAAGCTGACTAATATAAGCATGCTTTTTGTAAGCTATAACTTTAAACAACATGAAAAATAAATGGCTTTTGTTGCATGTGAACAAGTCGATATCCGTAAGCACAATTTGCACACATGTAGTTACATGGGCATTTATCAGGATGTCTATTGATGAGAACCGTGACGTTAGCAACACATGTAAAATTTTAAAATAAAATAAAAATAAATCAGGAGGACAAATCCCAGATGAGAAGGACAAAGGCCAAGTGAACTAAAAGTGAAAAACAATGAGAGGAAGAGGAAAAGAAAACCTAGACTCGAATTAGAATTTAAACTAAAAGCAGGATGGCATAATCTTCTAGAGGGAAGAATTTATGAAACAGAGAGCGAGAGAGAGAGAGAGAGAATGAGAGCTATTCTGCTGGAGTTAATCTAATTGAGTTCTAATGAGGTGTTTCAGATGAGTTGCACTTAAAATCTTTTTTTACCACTCCATTGACGAATATTTACGTTTCTGTCTCTCTTTGGACCAAATTTAACTAGTGCCTCCCGTTAAGAAATATGTGCCCCACAGATGGGAATTATGAATGAAATTTTAATTCTTTTGTCCAAAAATTATATTTTCACATCTGAGTCACCTTTGAATCAAGCAGCAGCATGCCAAACTAACTGGAAATCAACAACCTCCGAACAGCACAGGAATTAATGAAACACGTTAATGCAAGCAACAGCAGAAACTTGAGGAAACACCACAGAATACAAGATTATAGTGGCTTACCAGTTGGAGTGATCACCTGCTTTTCTGTAAATGGCAAATGTCCAAGACCATGTTCAACAACCTAAATACAGGGTTTTTATTCAATTCAAACAGAGATGGTGATCGCTATACTTAATTAATTGGTAGCCATGACTGTCAAATAAACACATCTCACAGCCACAAAACCTACCAAGCGGATCAACCGATCAGAATAAAAGATGAAGTCATGTTTTGTTGTTTGAGCGTCACGTATAAGTGTATGCATACCACGTATCTGGATGATACAAACAACAATAACAGGGATCAATATAAAAGGGAAACTTAATCAAAGCACCGACAGATGATCTTAATGACATACGCATGGAAAAACATGGGATAAATGTATACAGTTCACATATAAAGGTAGCAGGACAAAAACAGTACCTGAAAAGTTGATTGAATGACATATAGATTAGGATACACTTTACAAAGATCATGTTGACCAAGTTTAGTCCGAATATGTTGAACGATCAAATCTATAGCCACATGATTGTCTCCTCCCCGAGGAATGATAATATCAGCGTACTTTTTTGTTGGAAGTATAAAATCATCAAAAGCAGGCTTCACAAACTTTGAGTACTGCATGCAAATGAAGCCCAATGGTACCCAACATTATGCTACAGAAGCAAATGGAACCGCTTTGCAGAATCTTAATGTATTTATGAGTAATATGGATGAAGGATGGAAGATCCCCCGAAGATTAAAAAAAGATAAAATTGGATAACAGCATTGTGCAGATGATGCAGGTAATATGGAAGCAGTGATTTCCAAGTTACAGGCACTTGTACGTTGCATCTTCCAAGTAGGAAATATAGTATTTCCCTATATCTTGCTAACCTGATCAAGTACCATGCCAATATCTCTACCCTTTTCAACTGTGTCACGTCTAATTCTCCTCGCCAGACGTACATCAGCATCTGCACTGAAAATTTTATATCTTGAAGACTTAATAAAGAGAGGACTAAGTTCAGTAAGACCATGAAACCAATTATTGATTTCTGTCCAAAAACCAACAAGAAATAACATAAAATAAAGAGAGGGAAAAAAAACCCCAATCATTTTGAAGGATTGCCCAGTGAGATATTATTCCAAGTACTACCAATACAAAGATTTATTTCTAGAGTTTCACTTAGTGCCTATTTGATAAAACTGCGCTAAAATTTTCTCAAATTATCAATTGGTCAAACTTCAATTTTAACCACACGCTTCATGTGATGCACAACTTTTATCAATTTTTCAATAATCTCATCAGCTTTTATCAAAATTTGCTAAAACTTTCAAAAACTTTTTCAAACAACCCCTTCATATTTTACACTATATACTCGGTCCGAGCTGAAATTTTTAGCAAGTTTCTTAGGCCATCTCAAAATGAAATTTTGTTTTTACAGGCATAGAGAAATAATAAAAGAGATCATTCCACAAAGGCAAGGTTGAATCTAAATTGAATTCACAAATGAAAATATTGCCTCACTCTCATCATCATTATGGTTATCAATATTATCAAATACAGGAGAGAAAACATGTTGAATACAGAAGATTAAGAAAAATATAATCCTGGAAAGGAAGGGAAAAGAAGAACCTGTATCAACAAATATCTTCATATTCATCAAATCTCGGACACGCGGATCATGAAAAATGAGTATACCTTCCAAAATTATAACATCTGAGGGATTTACCTGCCAGATTTGTTTTTTTTTTTTTGAAAAGTAGATCATCAGGAAACAGAAATGTAATACGTATGCTATTGATTCAGAGAGAAGGCAATTGTATTCTTTTGCTAAATATAGAAGCATTAGTTGCAGATAGAGGTGTCTATTAGCCACTGGCCTGCTATTTTCATTAAGAAAAATGAAAGAAGACCGGAGTTTACAAAATACATGTCTTAATTGTATTGGTACATAGCTCAGCTAATATTTTCCTCGTTTTTCTAATCTAATGAGCTTTTCTCTTTTTATCAAAATAGATTAGCATCTTAATTTTATAAATAACTCTTAGAAAACGAAATTAGCATAGCAGAAACATGGAAATAAGAAATGTGCATTCTTTGGGGAGAAAAGAAAGAAAAGGGTGAAAAAGAAGCTTCCCCTCCATAGTTTCAATCTTTAATTCATGGCATGCCAAGATTGACACCACCAGTGACTTACTTTTTCATAAGCACGGGTCTTGCTACATGGTATACAATTGAAACACAAAGGGGCACCATCTAAAAAATAGAAATATAAGTAATAAATGGACAAAGTAAGAAAATAAGTTACTCTTCGAGCAGGGAAGACATCGTTTTTATAGCTCTTGGAATCATATTTTGGAATATCAACTGCTTGACCACGCTTCAGTTTATCCATGATGCACAGTAATTGATCGGTGTCAAATGCATCTGAATGATAATAAAATATTTAAAAAAAACATAAAAATTCTGTACAGGTGCAAGTCCAAAACATGAAACTGATCAGTTCGATATTAGACCAGGTTGCCCAGTAGTGGAAAGTAACAGATTTCCAGATATACAATACTTCATTGACTATTACTATCTTAATTCTTTTCCTACATTCAAGGAAAATGAAGTTGTTTTGAGGGCCAGAAAACTAATTAACAATGAAGCAGAAAGTACCAGCTGCAGCATAAAAGCTCTAATTTTTTAATTATCTTGGCCATAGATAGATGTCTGATGTAAGAACAATATGTCTGATGTAAGAACAATACAGTTATAACCACCTCAATGCTCAAATATTAAATGAAACGAGTGCATACTTGCATAATTTTATAATGGCATATGAATATGAAACTGCAAAATCAAGGTGAAAAAAGTCATACGGAACAATAGAAACGTTGCAGCATCAACTGTCATTATTATAGAGGACGTCTCTCACATAATATAATCAGGAAAATGAACCGCTTTATATTATCTTGGCTATAGATAGATGTCTGATGTAAGAGCAATATGTTTGTGTGATCCACAGAGTTATAACCACCTCAATGCTCAAATATTAAATGAAACGAGTACTTGCATAATTTTATAATGGCATATGAGTATGAAACTGCAAAATCAAGGTGAAAAAAGTCACACGGAACAATAGAAACGTTGCAGCATCAACTGTCATTATTATAGAAGACGTCTCTCACATATTATAATCAGGAAAATGAACCGCTTTATATTAGCTTAGCTATAGATAGATGTCTGATGTAAGAACAATAAGTTTGTGTGATCCATGCAGTTATAACCACCTCAACTCTCAAATATTAAATGGAACAAGTGCAAGCTTGCATAATTTTATAATGGAATACGAGTATGAAACTGCAAAATCATGGTGAAAAAAGTCCTACGGAACAATAGAAACGTTGCAACATCAACTGTCATTCTTATAGAGGACGTCTCTCACATATTATAATCAGGACAATGAACCACCAAAGCGATGGTATGTCAAAATTTTCAACAGAAAATGGTTTCCTGATTACTAGTAAATGCTTAATAACAAGATATCAGAGCTCTAAATGCATATTTGTAAGATAAATTATGATCTGTAACGAATATATACCAGTCAATTTGAACAAATATAATACTTTGTCTACGACTCTAGAACACTGAAAAAAGGATGAAAGTGACAAAGAAATTTAAGACAAAACCCACCAGGATGGTCAAAGTTGCATTCATGAACTCTTTTAAGTTCCTCTGGTGTCAAATTCTGGTAAAATGAATCCTGGCAAAACATCCATTTTGAGAAGTGTATTAGCTAAACAGATATTAACTGCATTAAAAGCACCACGTATCACAGTGTCTGCATAGATTTGTTCCAGGAACATAAAAGTAACAGGCACATGAAATGACAATACTGATGCTACAGGACACACCCAATAATATGGACCATTAAAGTTGCGCTACTGTCATATGTAGATTATTCAGTTACCTAAGACTTAAGAGAATTAGGATTGGTGCCAACAGAATACTTAACCTTGTAAAATAATTTCCTTGTGCAGTCCTAACATAGTTGTATATACTGTAGTTGATTATTGTTCAATAAAGAATAAGAAAACTTAGAATTTCTTCTCCAAAAAGCTGTGTTCTTGGCACATAAAATTACTCCAGGTCCCACAAAATGATTAGAAGGAAGATCATTAAATTGTGAAAAAGTGTTTTCTTTGCCCCCTACATTATCAGGGAAAAAATAACTACTAAATTATGTTAAAGGCTTTCAAGCATGCCAAATTGGAGGCAGATAGTGCATGAGGCATACAACTTCAACATTAAACCGGAAGGTGACATCAAGTGAAACTCTCCTTGAATGCTCAACAGGGCCAAACATGCCAGTTTCCATAAATAAATTGTAGAATGGAGGAAGAACAAAATAAATTTAAAATGGTTTTCAGGGGAAAAAAAAACTGAGGTGACTTGTATTTTCTATATTAAACAGAAGTTACAGAATAACAGGAAAAGAAAACAACAAACAGATGCAAGAAGTAAGGTTTCTGGCCTAGCCTCCATTCCTTCAATTTCTACGGACTGTACTAACTAATGCAAGTTTCAAAATAATAATACATTTTAAAATAGTCAAATTGTACTAGCAGAGATGACAATAATAGCAATAGCAATGAGATAAAAGATATATGACCATATTTGACTACAAGAAATTTGAATTAGAATAATAATAAAAAAAAAATGAAGAAAGAGCAAATCTAAAATCTTTAGTTTCTAACTTAAGGCACCAACATGCTGATACCTGGTTAACAAGTACAACACGCTGATCACGAAGCTGGTCAATAATCAAATCACAAACTGTAGTTTTCCCCGATGCTGCACCTCCAGCAACTCCTGCAATGCAGAATGTTTGCGGTAATCCATGAAGCTCATATCAATGGAGAAAACTAGAATACCAGAAACAAGTTTCCAGAAAGAATGTAAAAGATTGACGCAATGGCAAACCATACGTGGTTATGATATGGTATAAAGATTATATATCTGAAGTTCAAAACAAATAATGAAGTTTTCCAACTCCAAAAACCCAAAAAATTTATTGCAATTATAATGAATTTCAAGTTTCACTACGAATTGTATGTACAGATCAAACAGGGAGTAAGATTACAAAAAAATAAAAATAAATTTAAAAAATTCAGACTACATTATTATTGATTACTACAGTCAGATTCAAAGACATCATGCTTTTTGAACTTTGAAATGAAGATAGAAGCAAACTTATTCTTCAATGATATCCGTACAAACCCAAGTAATTCAAATATTCAAATTTGTTATTGCAAAATACAGTATTAGGTGTCCATGTTATCTCATTCGCCCCTCGGCTTCAATTCTTGGTGAAACCTTGGTTTCTCTTTATAGCAGATCACCATAAACAAGATTTTCCTCAAAGAAAGTGCAGTACATGCAGAGCGGTATTCCTTAGCTTTACTGCTTACGAAACTATGGTTCGTCTGGCACTGCCATGACTGATAACAACTTGCAGAATGTCAAATAAATTATGAGTGAACATAACTCTGAATGATATGATCCTATCCAACAACAAAACTAAATTCACACTTAGCAAGCTGGCAGGAAATTGCCCCCCCCCCCCCCCCACCCACACACACACACACAGAGTTTTATAGCACCTATTTGCAAAATTCATGGTTAACAAACATATTAATTAGAAAACAATAGTTGTTATGTGTTTTAGAGTTATGGATCAGCCTTTCATATCATGCCATTTGTCATGTGATCTCTCATTAAGGTCCCCTATCCATCTAAACTGATGTGCACTGAAGTCATATGAAGATAATATAGCATTCCTCTATTCTTGATACATCTGGTCACACAATTTTCTGTAAAGCACATATACTCTCATTACCGCCTTGCAGGTCTTGATGCTTTCTTTCCACTCTCATGCTTACGTTATTGGTGTGAAGTTGGAGCTACTCAAAATGAATTGTGCATGGGCTTTTTAGAGATCAAAAAGTTCGAATAACTGGCCCCAAATTCGGGTGTTAGTATAAGCCTTGCGATTTCTTGCACTAAAACTTGTAAGGATTGATTTTGATTAAGTTGGGCAGAATTACTAATATGCAGCAGCATGGAAAAATAATTCGAGAATTCATTCCCTTTAGCATAAGATCAGATCAGCTTGATAGCCTAATGACAGTCTGCACTTACCAATGATGAAGGGTTGCCTGATAGTATCTGTCGAGGTAGTTGGTAGTTCAAATTCTGAAGTACTTGACTCTATATTATCCAGATGAAATCCAGAATAATGAACCCCTGATGAAGCTTCAATTAAATCTTCAACAGCTTGTGAACCCATTTGCAGAGCTTTACTACACAATCAAACAATAAGAAAGAAAGAGATGTGAACCTACGAATAAGTTCGAGATCTATTCATCGAAGTCATATATACTCTACCTTGTAGTACATGAAACTAATAGCTAAATAACATCTCCACTCATGAAAATTCAATGAAGAATGGTCTTTACTTTCCATCTTATTCAAATAAATAAGTTTTTTATTTTCCTTTTTATTGGTCAAGATATTAAAATGTCACTGCCTGAAATTGACGGTCTGTTTCCAATGATGATGATGATGATGGAAAAAAAAAAAAAAAACCTTCCTCACTCATATTTCTAAAAGATATTAAGTTATCCCACATTGTAAAAAATAACACAGCTAAATATACATTTGATATTTATGGAAAGGGGGGCATTATTCAACGAGAAAAAAATCTACATGTCAAGATGATTTTTTTACTACCATTCGCCTCTCATAAAAAATTTCTCACACGCCACTTCTCCTCAACAGTTTCTCATTTTTGGATGCTTTTAAAAAGATCCCTAAACAGCGATCGATAATTCGTAATTCACTCTACTGAAAACAATATGAACAAGAATTCCAAGTTCTAAACGATATCCATATAACTCTAATCCAGCAGCTCAGCAGCTATTTTTCTTCTTCTTGCATAGCCTCCCATCTGAACCCGAAATTAAAACAATTTCACAAATTCTCAAAAATTGCCTAATTTCAGCACACAATTGCCACGTCTATACAGAAAAGATTACGGTGTGGAGTTTATTGGATTTTATCTACAGATATATCAAGAGAAAAAAATGAAAAACGCAAACACGAGCATCAATCTGTATATTTACAGGTATAAAAAATCATCAATGTGCATTCCAATATACCTTGTGACTCGATTATAACAATCTAAAACGCCACAAAAAATAGATTTCCAGCTAAAGGCTATATGCCTTTTTGGTGCTTTTAGAAATTCGAGCTGGTTAAAAGTCGAATTCCGAGGGGGCTAACAGTGATACGCACTGGATGCATTTATAGGAGAAGATCAAGATTGTGTTACCCAAATCGGGGCTTCAGATTTAGTGAAATTACGATAGGCCCATATCAGTTTTTGGGTTGGCAGATCCAAATCTAAAATGCGCGTCCCCGACAGTGATGACACACTGAAGTGAAGCGGGATCAGAAGTGGGCCCGGCTACATTACTCGGACGGGATTCGGTGTAGAAAGTCGTACGAGTCGCCAATAGTGTCTCGGATGCTGACGTGGAGGTGAGTAGGATGTTTGGGCCCATTTACATGATTTTCTTTATGGGCCAAAATATGTGGGCCTTCAGGTGGATCCGATAGAGTCTTAAATCCACTTATCTAAAAGAAGAAAAAACATCTTTAAAAATTAATTTTGAAATACCTTCTCAATTTTTCTCTTTTAATTTTTTCTTTTTCTCCCTTTTTTTATTGTGATCAAATACAGATAGGAATGGCAAAAAAGTTCGGACAGCTCGAACTCAGCCAGGAAAAAGCTAGAATTAGGCCCGAGTCAGGCTCGAGCTCGATTACACCAAGCCGAGGCTCGGGCAGAGCCCCATTTCAGGGCGTCAGCTCGAGCCCAGGCCGGGTGAGCCTTTTAAAAAAAAAAAAAAAATTAAATAAATTTTTTTTTTTTTTTAAAAGGGGCCTTTGCTGCAGCAAAGGCTGCCAGCCTTTGAATTAAAAAAAAAAATCTAGCTGGCTCGGCTCGTTAAAGTTTGGTCCGAGTCTCATTTTTTTTTTTTGCCGGGCTTTGCTTAGACTCGGCTCGTTGACATAGCTAAATATAGATGCGGTTCAAATAACTTAAAATGTGTAAAGTCTTTAAGTGAAAAATTAATAGCAATTATCATCGAAAAAAATCTGTTAATAGTTACCAATACTTAGTATCAATTAATCTGATGAAATCAATAATATTGGTAATTCTGATCGAATTATCAACAATAATACCGTAAATGTGTCCATGAACGTCTACTTGCCTTGAATGAACAAGGAAAACGAACTTGAAAGAAACACTTTGATATCTGGAAAAGAACCACACTTAACAAATATGATATTTGGTATCGTGTTGAATTTTGTATTTCGATGAATAAACAAGGAAAATGAAATATTATATGTGCTTCAACAAAATCTGCTAGAAGCGTTTTATCCACGCATTATATGAGATTCACTATGTAAGTTTTAGGACATGTTCGGTAGAGATTAAAATTGAAAAATTAGTCGTTATTGTTGACTTTTATTAGACTAGTGGGACCCAATAATGACTGTATTTTCAATTTTAATTCATACCGAACGAGAGCCTTAATTTAAACACGTGCACTAAATATATAATTTTTAAATTATGTTAATAACAATTTATTTCAACAACAAATCGATGAATACATCCCATGTTATACTTGTGTTTTTGTCGGTAAAGCCCTTCAATTTTTAAATAAAATTGAGGTTAAGACCTAACTCAAGTGATAATGTAATTGTAAAGCTTTATCAGGTAATTAGCTTGATTTCGAGTCTCCTTTGGTGGCGTAAGGGTGAATGTCAAAAAGGGTGGAAATCGATTTATATTTAGACGCAAGATTATGGACTCTAATTGGCATTATCCAATGAATAAATTAGTATAAACAATGTGTATATAAAAAGAAAATCTTCTTGTATATACAAAGAAATGAAAAAAAAAATTTGCAATTTTTAGAAAAGCTTAGAGGATAATCGATATTTGAATAAGGGTCCGTTTGATTAGCAAAAGTGAAAAAGTTCTTCAATTCTGTGTAAATTGGAAAATAAAAATTCAAGTACTTCATATGAATGCATTTTCCATGAAATTGGCAAAAAAAAAAACTTAAAGTGATTGTAACTTGGAATTCGAATTTCATTTTCACTTTCGTATCAAACAGTCAAAGTAGAAATTAAATTCCTCGGAGGTGACATTTTCCAAGAAATTTAAACCAATCAAACATGCCCTAAGTGTCTCGTAATTTGCTATCGAGTGAATCTTCAATTTTTCTTGAATTCAATCCAATTCAAATTTATTTGAATTGGCCTTAACAATTAAAGCTAACCATCAATTAAATTTTTATCATTTCATTTTCAGGCACGAAAGTAGGCAAGATTTTTCAAATTGGATTAACCAATCCAAATCTTATTCGGTGCATCATTCTTTTTTATTGAAAAATGGTGAGATAAAGCTTAAAAAAATCATTTTTCACACTTCTTTGTAATTTTTTACTATTTTTTAACTACACATTAAAAAAGTACTTTTCAAATAATAACTTTTCAAAAAATCAAATTAAATCAAATGCTAATTTGTTAAGAGACATTTAGGCCCTGTTTGATAGGCTTTAATTCCATGGAAGATGGAAAACTTCCCACCATTTTCCAACTTTTTGGTTGTTTGATAGGATATATTTTCCAGGCAAAACATTTTCCCAATTCCCAGCACGTGACCCTCTTTTCCTCAGAATCCTAGAATTGGTTTTCCCATGGTTGAGCAGGTTTTTTGTTTTCTTTGCAAGTGGGAATTGCAACCAAATTCATTCACTACACCGACACCTTCTACTCCAAATTCATCCAGTACAAACCACCGGATTTCCACACCGTCAACATGTCCTCATCCCACTCTTCAATTCCATACCAAAAATCGGACATAACACCTCCAAAATCACACGAATTTTGGGCTCAACATCAAGCCTTCACACACGGTTTCAACGCCAATTCCGGCCAACCCTCCGACACCAACGACCATACTTCATTACAGGCCCTAATACTCATCAAGGAGAGAAATTTCATGGTCCCATATTATCAAGAAACGATTTATAATGGATTGCAAAATCGGAGACTAAAAAATCTGCCCGATTTTCAACTCCTTAATGTCGGAACTCGTCGTTGTTTCCTCTGGCCAACCCTTCGAGCAATTAACTGTGCAAGTATGTAGATATTTGGGTTTCACGCCCAAGCTCCAAGACGGTTCCGAACCCGATTTCTCGAGTGTAATACCCAATCTAGCTCTAAGCAGTACTATCTTTAACCGGTGTAAGAAATCCGGGTTGGAGCTTCCGAACCCACCGGAGTATTCATAAATTGAGTCCATTGTTACCTCTTTGATGGCGGCAAGTCAAAGATTTAGGATTTCTGAAAGGGAATCGTTGAAGGGAGTTGGGGAAAATGGAAATGGAGGATTCAGTGATGGTGAAGAAAATGAAAATGGTAGGATGATGTTTTTATTTTGGTTTAATTGAAATTGAAATGGAAATGTGTTTAGTGATGGTGATGAAAATGGAAACGGGAGGATACAATTTACATGGAAAACAAAACCAATCAAAAATTAAAAGAAAAATCTCAATATTTTCTAGGTGGAAAATTATATCAATCAAATGCAACTAATTAACATTTTTCGGGAAAACAAGTTCTAGACAATTATTTTCCCTGAAATTCGTTTTCTTTTCACGCTATTTTTCATCTTGCAATCAAACGGACCTTATCTGTTTATTTTCTAGAGTTCCTTCACATGGTGTCATCGGTTGCCTAATGCATGAAATTCCATAATTGATTGATGTGATACTTAGAATTCAAAAAATTTAATCAAAAGTTCATGGTTTTTTAATTTTTTAAAAAAGAGATTTTTGTTGATTTTTATTGTGAAAAAAATTGAATTAAAATTAGATCTGGACCTTAAATCTAATGTCAAATGTAATTTGTTTGATCATATGTTGATAAATTTATCAGCGAGCTCTCTTTGCCTTTAGATATTCCATTGACAAAGAGATGAATTGATTTGGACAAAATAACGACTTGCGAAAATGAATGATATAAAATGTTAATGGTCGGGGCAAGAGTTCGACTTTTTTTCCTTAAGACAATATCGCCCCCGCACCGGTGCAATGATATTCCGATACTCGTCTAAAAAATACAACGACCTCGACTTGTAATAGTAACACTCCAAATTACAAGACCTAGCGAGTCTACTCACATTTTGATCTCTCTAAAAAAAATGAATGACTAAAATGCACGAAAATAATTTTCGATGGATGACTAAAATGCACGAAAATAATTTTCGATGCTGAATTGCAAAATATGTATAATATAGGGTCGAAAGAATAATTTTGGAAGATTAAAAATCAGAATTGATTTTGGAGTTAATGAAAATTGGGGCATACGAACTTATTTATAGAAGTTGAAAGGTTGTATCCAAAAGACACAACAATTGAAAAGTTGTGTCTTCAACATACACAAACCGTTTAGACATGTAGTTTAACTATCAACCGTCAATCGCCATCTTCTAGAACATCTACGGGTCACGCACACAAAAATCAGGGCAAAATATTATTTTACTAAAAAAAATACCCAGACCTACGACCTGAGCCGGCCGGTCAGTGACGCACGCATGTGGGCTTTGGCCCAACCTATTTGCATGTAGGTTCTCTCCCATTCAAAGACTATTAGTACCCCTTAAGGCCCAAACCCAAGTCCCAAATTTGAGCAATATAAAGTAGTTTATACTCTTATAACTTTCATATGTGGGATTGATATTTTCCATTTCTCAACAATTTGTATTCCAATTTATTTCAACTTCAAGTGATCATCTTTTGATCTTAATTTTCATTCACCATAAATTGATTTTGAGAAAATAAATACATTATATTAATCTACTCATGAAGTAGAACACACTCGGCCAAAAAATCTTTTGTCCAACTAACGTGATCCAATAAAATAATTGGTCAAAAGTTGATCAAACCAACTAATAAAACCATTTTTCCCAACAATCACCAACAAAATTGGTTATTAAAAGCCCACCAATTAATTCTTGTTTATAATTGTTTGCTAATATGCTATGCTGATTTTGTGTAATCATGTCAATCGAGGCAAAGGGAGGAAAAAAATAAATAAAGCAAGTAAAAAAAAATAAAAAATAAAGAATCTCATCAAATAGGAAGGAGGGCATGTCTTCATCATGAAGGGGCCCAAATAATTCATTTTACATTCAAATTATCACAATCACCTCCGGGTTAGAATGCCAATATAGTGAAATTAATATCTAATGGAGCCCGATTAGTTGTTGGGTTAATACATCTCACCTTTTCCTACCTAATTATCCAAATAGAAATATGGATTGAAAGGCAAAGCAACCCCCCACTAATTTAGACTATCGATTTCTTTCTTCTCTTTTGCTCGTGTTTCTCTTTCGTCTCATTATTTTCTTTCTTGCAAGTGTAAGCTATCCCCATTTGAAGAAGGCCACCCTTCTCTGGAAATTACGGGGTGTGAAACGACCCACATAGAAATAGCTTTTTTTATATCACGGGATCTTCAACTTCGATTCATTATGCCCAGAAGTTTCAAATAACCTGAAGTCTCGTCGTCTCTGACAAGATGCTATTGTACATCATATAAAAAAAAATGTAATTTTTAAATATATAGTTAAAATTTTGTAATTAATTTTACTCATTTTTACCAACTTCTCATTTTTTACCATATTTGAAGGAGGGATCAAACTGGACCACCAAACCGTTAACCTGACCCAGAAGTTTCTCTGAAATCATTTGAAAAGGAAGGGAAGAGATCCAACGTGCCAATTGGACTTGGACTTTTGGCTCCATACATTTCAAACTTCCAAGTTCCAACGGTACACAACTCCATTATTCAAATATCATACAAGATTTTATTTTAATTAATTATAATTATTTAAAAATAATGTCTCGTATACTAAGTGGACAAAAATTTTAAAAATGGACTTTTCATAACAAAGTAAAATATGATGAAGTGGCAATAAAAAATTGTCAACTAACAAATATTCCACGAATAAAAGTAAGTTCAAATAGTGAAAATGCAAAAAATGAAGTAAAGAGCCAGAAGAAAATCGAGCACGACTAAATGATCTTTAAAAAAATTCTTTATTGAAAGTAAATTAACTAGCTTACTTATCACTTGTCACGTGGGAACCCTTTTTTTGTTATGTCTTGACACGTGGGATATTGGCCTGATTCCCAATTCAAATACAATTTGATCCCCCAAATTTAATCCACCGTGACGGCTCCGTTAAAACAGTCGAGAAATCTTTATTTCTTGGGTCCAAGAACGTTAAGACCTTTCGGGGCCTTTTAATTCAACACCTGATTCTCTCTCTCTCTGCGCTGCATTAATAAACCTCCTCTGAATTTTGAATTCTAGTCACAAGAAGCTTGTTTCGATTTTAGTTTTTCAGTTCAGATCCAATCAAATCCAATCCAAAGTCAGTTTATCAAAACACAGATCATATTTCGCCGGATAGTCGATTACCGGAAATTCAAAAAACTCCCCGCCGGCAGCCCGTTCTTCTCAAGCAGTCAAATATAAGGTAATTTCATTTACATTTTAAATTTCCAAAGAATTCTCAAATGGCGATCAAAGTCTCCAGTTTCTCTCCGCTTTGGTTTTGTCGCTCAGATTATTTTTTCTGGCATTTTATAGTGATGTATAAAGAATCCTTCTTGTGTAGTTTTGAACTATCTATGACTATCAGTGAATCAGGAATCTTACTCTCACTCTGCGCTTCATTGATATTGAATCTTACCTTAAAAAAACGAGTTGAAATAAAATTTAAATAAATAAACGTGTCTTATTAATTAATCTTTTAAATAAAGTGGTTCAACGACGTATCATTTTCATTCGTGCCATTATACTTCTATGATTATTTTTTGATATATGTCTGTGATTTGTACTTAAATTGGAAATCATTCTACTTGGTAGACAGAAAAGACTGCAATGCCACAAGAAAGCAGCAATCGAATATTCAATACTCCTTGCAAGAATTTGAGAGGACTAAAGGGCTTGATCTACAATGCCAACGACGCTTCTTATTCCGATGAAATTATCGATGATCGCGAATTGGCACATAGAAAAGCAGAAGAATCAGGTAACATCACCACATGTCTAATAGTATCTAATATCATTGAATTGATCTTATATCAAAAATGAAATTGTAGGGTTAAAGATTATGCAACATATAATAATGGAATGTAGCTAGGCCGATCGTTTAATTTATTGTGTTAGTGTTGGTGGTATCCGACTACTAAATCACATTATGGCCGACCTCATTCTTTGCACATTTGATTTAAAATTGCGTTAGGCACTTTGGATTTAAAATTGCACATTTTAATGATTACATTAGGCACCACCAAACCTAGATCCGGGCCAAGAAAAGTTTTTAAAATTGCATTCCTTGTATAGGACCTCAACGAGAAAGCGTGTATAACCTAAGGGTGTTAAATAGGACAAGTAGCTCACCTCACTAACTAGTCAAGCACAAATTTCTCGTGTTAGTTCGATATGAACTCAATGAGTCATGTACAAGATGCAGATTGGCTCAACTTGCCAAGAACGGACGAGTTTGTTGGAGTCAAACTACACTTTGATAAAGTGAGTCAACTCGCTTATTTAGGCCATGTTTGAGCCAAATTATTTTCTCATTAAAATAAAAAATATGATCGTTATCTATCACATTAACATTTAAATTCAAATATTCTAACTTATGTGGACCCCAATAATGACTATATTTTCATTCTATAATAATTTGGCTCAAACAGGTCCTTAATTTTAACTCCATGTATACTCCCTTTTGATAGTCATTATTTTAAAAAATAATGTTATGAATAGTAATGTTTTTACATAATGTAATTAAAAAAGTTCTAAATTTATGTATAAAATATTTTATTATATAAATATATAATTAATAATTAAAATTTTTTATTTTAGAGAGAACACAATAATAATCTACTTTGGAACTATTTTATAAAGTCAAGACATAAATACTAACATAATAATTATTCATTAAAATTTATTATACATTCAAAATTGACATCTCTAATGACACCCTCTTAGATATGAAGAGTCACGAATAAATAAAATGTGAGCCCCCTATGTGGAGGAGCGTCATTACAAGATCTCGATCTCGAAGGTACAAATACTGGGTTAATAATGAGTTATGCAAGCGCCCCTCCAATAGAAGGGTACAAGCACCCCCGTCACTTGGTCCAATCACCAACCCGGCCAAGAAGCTTTATTGATGATTATTTTATGATTTGAGTTGTTAAATCATTAAATATCCATAGTGTATAGTAACTGATTTAAAATTCAGTTAATATTTAATCTTAATCAGCACTCTCAAAATTGCAAATTAAAATTTAAGAGATTGAGATTGCTCTAAAGTGAAATTCAGCTAAAATTACAGAAAATAATTGCGAGAAATTACGGAAACATCATAGTGAAATTCCAAAATAGATCCATACATTCACCAAATTTACACAAATTGCATTAACACGGAACCCTAATTCCCCTTAACTCTTAGCCGCCGAACCCATAGAGAGTACGGCCTTGCCTCTTTAGAGCGTAAACAACGTCCATGGCCGTCACTGTCTTACGGCGAGCGTGCTCAGTGTAGGTAACAGCATCACGGATAACATTCTCCAGGAAGATCTTGAGCACACCGCGTGTCTCCTCATAGATGAGTCCACTTATACGCTTTACACCGCCACGACGAGCCAGCCGCCGGATCGCCGGCTTAGTGATGCCCTGAATGTTATCCCTCAGGACTTTCCGATGACGCTTGGCGCCGCCCTTTCCCAATCCTTTGCCTCCTTTTCCCCTTCCTGACATTTTTACTTCCGAGAGTTTGAATTGATTAATAATGTTTTGTTACAGTTAGCGAGATGGGGTAGATATAGGAGGAGTATCTGGTTACGGAATAAGTAACGACCGTTGGATTCGATTTGTAATCAACGGCAGAAGATAGGGATCCTTGTCAGATGATTTGGATGGTGATAAGCCGTTGATTAGAAACGAATCTACGGTGTATGTCATTTTAACTTGGTGGAGCGGATCGTAGACTCGTAGTATTATTCGCGCTCAAAATTTCTGGATTAGTAAAACAGAAAAAATATAAATTATAATATCATATGAATCAAGTTTTTCTTTAAAAAAAAACCCCATGGACCTACAAATAGAATACAGGAGGACATTATTTTAGAAAAAAAAAATGGAACTTGGCTGTTTGTGTTGCTAAAAATTGGTACATCCACAAGTATGGGATGAAAAGTAGATAAAGTATGCGGAGTTAAAATGAAGTTTGACTAGATTTGACCAATATGTCAGCATAAGCTTCTCTGGGCGCGAATCTTGGCATTGCCGTCTAATAACGTTTTACCTTTTTTTTTTTTTTTTTGGCTAAATCCGTTTAGACCCGTAAAAGTTTGAATTTTGAAACTTGATTTTCTTGTCAAGCTTTATGCTTTTTCGATTTTGACTCATCGTTAGACGATTTAGTTGGTTCGACTCAATATCGACGAACCTAAGTAGTCAATTTTGGTTCGAGTTTAGGGTATACATCGATGATAAAAGTGTCAAGGATTAAGAAGTTGAAATCCAACTATACGTTAAATGAAACGATGGTAGTAGTAATGTGAATAAGAACGTGTTTTGTTTCATTATATTATTGTTTTAATTTAAATCTGATGATAAATTTTCCAGTTATCAGCAGGTGTTGGCAGAGTTTAGAAGATTACTTTACTGAAAAATTAAGTTTTGTTAGTATAAAAATGTAAATTTGAAAGTGAGCATGTTTGGGTGTGATTGCTTATAAACACATCTAATAAGTAGCTTAAAAATAAGTCCGACTTACTTTTAAACACGGTCAAACTCATTGATAAGGTTCAAAACTTGCTTCCAAAACTGAAAAAAAAGGAATTATGGAGCTGTTAACAATTCTGTTAAGTTAGTTAAGTCTTTTATTAAACGCTAAGGGTGCGTTTGAATATGAGTAAAAAATTTGCACGAAAAGAAAATAAAAACCATCATTCCCTAAGAAAACTATTTTTATTGTTTTCAAGAAAAATATGGTGACGTAATTAAAAATAAGAAAATATTTTTCGTAAAAGAAATTGTCTATCAAATAACACAAAATCATGGCAGTTCGGTTTGATCATGATTTAAAATTTCAAACCACTGGTTAATCGATTCAACTCATTTACATATGTTTCCATGTTTTTTTTATGAAAAGTCAAAATCAAAATTTTAATGACGTTCTCCAGAATGTAGAGGTGCCAAATCATTAGATATTAACACAATTTATTTTTTGTGCTTGAGTATCTTTCTTGTAATATAAATTTTATTTTCTTACTCTTGAATTTGGATTATGCTTAGTTCTGGTTATTTTCCTAGTCTTGGTGTTGGTTCTTTGATGTGTCAGTGTGANTTTTGTGCTTGAATTTATTTCTTGTAACGTAAATTTTATTTTCTTACTCTTGAATTTGGATTATGCTTAGTTCTGATTATTTTTTTAATCTTGGTGTTGGTTCTTGGATGGTCAGCATGATTAATTAAACTGAATGACATATATCATTTTTTGCATGACTTTTCAGTTTTTATGATGTAATATTATTTAAAAGTCTACATCCATTGATTTGGGTTGATTTGATTTTAGAGCTGAATGGATTAATTTATATTGAAATATTTTCAAACCAATTAATTTGATTTTTGTTTTTGGTTGGGATGGAAACCAACCCGCACACGACCCTACTGAGGGGTTTAATATGCTTGTGAACCAACCTTACAGCTGCAAGGAGGTTCCAGGCTGCGCAGTGGCTACGGCAGATGGACTATGGTGCATCCGAAATGCTCCCAAACGAGCCCACGGAAGAGGAATTCTGCCTCGCCCTCCGCAATGGCCTCATTCTATGCAATGTCCTCAACAAAATCAATCCTGGAGCTGTACACAAGGTAGTATTATCCATATAGCTATGTACATATCTGTGCTGTGCATATTTGCTCTTCCATTTTCTAGTTTCTAGAGCTACCGTAAGGTTTGTACTGATTTTTCCTTCTTTTAATGTGAATGAAATGTAGGTGGTAGAAAATCCAGTGCTGGACGTGCAGGCAACGGAAGGTGCGGCCCAATCTGCTATTCAGTACTTCGAGAACATGAGGAATTTTCTTCTGGCCGTTGGCAAAATGAAGCTCCTCACTTTTGAAGCATCCGATCTTGAAAAGGTCATTACTTTAAATTCTAGTGTTTCTTTTATTCTGTTTTTCCCACATTAAACAATGATATCTGTGAGTTATATGTGTTGTCAAAATCTGTGACATTGATTATTTAAAGTCGTTAAAATCGATGTACAAACAGTTGCCACCTCAACAATATCAAATTTAATGTCAACAAAGATGTACATGATTGGCTCGTAGTTGAATTTTTCCCTTTGTACAGAAAATTTACAGATATCCCCAAAAATGTAGGCCCCACCTATTTGTGTGTATTCTGTAAGCTTTCTGTAAGTTTTTTCCTGTACACAGCATTCTTCCTCGTAGTTATATGAGGTCATGTACCAACTCACTTTTATTAAATCATTTATTTTACATTCTGTCTACTCTCTCTTGTTACTGTACATTAGCAAACCAATTGCTGTAGTCACTTATGTATATTGGTCCTTTTCTGATCATTACACTTTCTTAATAATCATTCGACATTGCTACCTGACTATCTCCAATAATATTAATAAAGCTCCCAAAATATACAATCCACAGGGAGGATCGTCGAGCAAAGTTGTGGACTGCATTCTGTGTTTGAAAGGCTATCATGAGTGGAAGCAATCTGGAGGAATTGGAGTTTGGAGATATGGTGGAACCGTGAGAATTACGTCGTTTCCAAAAGAATCGTCGTCCTCTTTAATAGGTAATGAAAGTGCTGAAGAATCACTAGATGATTCTGAATCATCGCAGTATGAACAACTCCTGGAATTCTTCAACTTATCTACTGAGATCTCTCTCGAGGAATCCAAAGCTGACAATGTACTCAGCTGTATCTTTGATCATTTTAGTCTTTGTCTTCTACGGGCTTATCTGACAGAAAGCAATGAATCTGAAGACTTGCCTTTGAATCCAATGGTAGGTAAGATCATCTTCTGTGTATTGCATGATCATGTACTAATTGGTTTGTGGTACTGAAATTACAAATGATTTCTTAAAGAGTAATATTTGGAATTTCTACGTACACTAAATGGATTCTAGAAAGCTTAATTATTTAGGAAATTTCAAACACTCACTACTGTGAGCAAATTTGTTTTTACAACATCTTTAACGACAGTAGTTTGAAGAATAACGTAAAAAACAAGATGCATCGTCATGCCTTATGAGTCGTAAGTGTGAAGCACAGAGCTGTGAGATCATATCAAACTTAACATCCTTGACTTGGGATCATTATTTTAGTAATTCTGATTCTAGAGTCTGGATACCACCGTAAGTCCTTTTCTGTTACTTTGCAATCTTAAAGACCACTACTTTTATAGTCAGATTTGGTTCCAGAAGTGCACCTTGTGACTCCAGCTGACTCCAGCTAGTTATACTGTTAATATGTCACGATGAAGAATCTTCGTAACAAATTAATGTGTTTTATATGCATTTTCAAAGTCGTATTACCGTCTTATGCTGTCTGTGGAAATATGTAGGTCATTGATATATTAATGAAAAAGGTGGTTAAGGATTTCTCAGCACAGTTGATTTCTCAAAGAAATCAGGTATTTGCAATCACAGCATTTTGTAATATCTACTAATCCTGAATTACATTAGTACAAATTGTGCACCATTGCCAATTACAATGAAATAACATTTTTTAATTGCCTACAGCTCGGATTGTTTTTGAAGAAACTTCTGATTACCAATGAAATTCCTGTATCAAAATCTCAATTCCTCAAAGCCATATCAGAGTACCTTAATAAAAGAACCAGCCTTGTATCGAGTGACATTTCAAAATTCTGCATTTGTGGTGGAAAAGGTGAAGGAACAGGGCGTAAAAATTCATCCTCTTCTGGCAGTGCAGTACTACTTGATCTTCAACAGAAGCAGCTGGAGGTGTGACCCTCAACTACTGCATCTTAAGTACTCTTTGTATCTTTCTCAGTTTCCTCAAATTAATTAAGCTATAGAAAGTAGATTCCTCTCGTTTCATTTGTTCAATTATAGACTTAACTGAAGTGTATAGAATCGAACATTTTATTTTTTACACCAGTAGATTCCACAACTCCCCAAAAGATCTGAAATCGAATGCTGTAGCTATTGAGAGCATCGATTTGATTCCCATGATAAGAGTGAATTGAGGAGTGATGACATTTTGTTTACCATGGAGGAGAATCATAGACGTTTCCGATGTCACGCACATAAAGCAAACTAAGTTGAATTTTTCTATTGAAGCCAAGTTTTAAAAAGCATACTATTAAGACTTGGGGACACCAATTTTGAAATTCATGTGCTTGTTTGATTCTTAGTCGGATCAAATTACTCGTTTGAACATAATGGCCTTTGATACCGTACTTGGGTTTATATTTTTAAAATCAACCTAGTTAAGAGGAATAGTCCAAGCCGTTATATGTTGGTTAATATTTTGGTATTTAACCCATGTGGGGAAATATCCCTTAACACTTACTCCCTCTGATGCTGATGTGCTGGTCTATGTGTGACAGTAGATGATCCTTGCCTCTTTGGCAGTGCAGCTTCTGCTTCAATACCATAGTTTCTTATATGCCTTTTGTTTCTGTACGTGGAAATTCTATTCTGAAGCTTATGAAATTAACTTCTTCACTTGATATATTACATTTTAGGATCTCAAATACCTCTTTAGAGATACGAAACAAACAGTCCGACAGGTTCAATTTGAATGGGAGGAAGAACTTCTCAGCCTGGGTGAGACAGAAGAGTTATTTAGTGCATGAAATGCTAGGTTTTTGTTTTACTTTTTTATCAGCATCTTGTCTAAACTAATCATAACCGATATTTTTATCAGGGAATCATGTTAAGGGCCTTGAAGTGGCTGCTTCTTCTTATCACAAAGTTTTGGAAGAAAACAGGCTACTTTACAATCAAGTCCAAGACCTAAAAGGTGAGTTCTTACAGATATCATATATTTTACCAGTGTATAGAATTGTGGTTAATTCAATTGTATCTTCTGTCTACAGGGACCATCAGAGTTTACTGTAGAGTAAGGCCCTTTCTTTCGAGGCAGTCTAACGTGCAGTCCACAGTTGACTACATTGGAGAAAACGGAAATATCATGATTGTCAATCCCCAGAAGCAGGGTAAAGAGTCAAGGAAGGTTTTCACTTTCAATAAGGTTTTTGGGACAAATGTCACACAACGTATGTCCTTTACACAACTTATCTTCTTTTGATTCAATATTGCTTTGATTTACTCAGGCCACCATTAGAATTCAACAAGTAAAATTTAAGCAGGCAATAACTGTTTGAACGAAGATGAAGTTAGTAATTTTTTTTCATTGTTGCCAAATGATCATTTCTCTGAAGTATTAGAGTTCTGTCACTACCAGCAAATATTACAAGAGCTCCATTTTCCTGATCTATACTTCCTACATTATAGTTGCAGGGTGTTGAATTTCTGAATACTTCTCATTATGTTCTTTTTAAACTTTTCAGAACAAATATATGCAGATACTCAACCATTGATCAGATCAGTCCTCGATGGTTATAATGTTTGTATATTTGCATATGGCCAGACTGGCTCGGGAAAGACATATACAATGGTAATGTGAAAGCAATAGCAATTTTTGAATTGGTTGCTTGTGTAGGTTTTGTGACATTAGGCATTTTTATTCTCAAACACTACGCTTTTGGGATGCATGATTAATGTTGCTTTCGGAATAATAATGTTCATGTTGATCTCTGCATACTTATTAGTCTCATAAGCAATATCCTTGTAGCATTACACTCTTACTACTACTTTTTGAACTGTCTAAATTAGTTTTTAGAAGCAGGGCCTATATAGTGGCTGTATTAATTTCTTAATGATTTGAATATGAAATTATACAAGAATTACAAGAAATTATTTGACTTCTCAGGAAAGGTTTTTCCAGATAAAAGGAATATCACACATATTTTCCATGTTTACAGAGCGGTCCAGACTTGACAACAAAGGAGTCATGGGGGGTGAACTATCGTTCATTGCAAGACTTGTTTATCATTTCGAAGGAAAGGATGGACGCCATAGAATATGAGGTTGGAGTTCAAATGATTGAAATATACAATGAACAAGTGAGAGATCTGCTGGTCACAGATGGAACTAATAGAAGATATCCTAATCAAATTTCGTTCCCTTTTCTTTCTTTCTTTTTTCCAGCCGTTTTGATTGCATAACTTGTTTAGCCTCACTATGCATCTGTTGGGTTGGACTAACCTTAATTATATACACATTAGATATTCGTAACAATTCTCAGCTAAATGGTCTCAATGTCCCTGATGCAAGTTTGGTCCCCGTTAAATGTACTCAAGATGTTCTTGAATTGATGAAACTTGGACAAAGTAATCGTGCGGTTGGTGCCACTGCTTTGAATGAGCGGAGTAGCAGATCTCACAGGTGATATTTTTTCTTCAGTATGGGAGTTTAATCGTCTCTGAAACTTTATATCTATAATTATTATTTTTTAAATGATCCATGATTATATTTCTTTGCTGCAGCATTTTAACAGTTCATGTCCAAGGAAAAGATCTAGAGTCTGGATCCACATTGAAGGGTTGCCTTCACTTAGTAGATCTAGCTGGAAGCGAAAGAGTGGATAAATCTGAAGCTGTTGGTGAGAGGTTAAAAGAAGCTCAACATATTAACAGATCTCTGTCTGCACTTGGAGATGTCATTTCTGCTCTTGCCCAAAAGAGTTCTCACGTTCCTTATAGAAATAGCAAGCTGACTCAAGTGTTGCAAGATTCTTTAGGTAATAACTTATGCATCTACTTCAGAAAAAATAAGCTAAAAGCTTGTTTATTATACTCTACCAAGTACTACATACCAAACACACACCCCATGGAATATATTGGAATATTTTCAATCTTAAAAGGATAGTTAACCTGGCTAAGCATATAATAAGCTATTTTGATCTAAAAGATTCAGATTGGTCGACTAGTTATAGAGTTCTCTAAAATTAGAAATAGAGAAAAACCCTTGTAAGTTTATTATTATGAGGTAAACTGCTATTTTATATTTTTATCACTGTGCTGCTAAACATTATGTTCTCATTTTTTGTCATCTTTTCTTAGGGGGGCACGCAAAGACTTTGATGTTTGTGCATATAAACCCCGAGGTTAATGCTGTCGGGGAGACAATTAGCACATTAAAATTCGCGGAGAGAGTTGCCTCAATTGAGTTGGGGGCAGCACAATCTAACAAAGAAACTGGTGAAATCAGGGAATTCAAAGATGAGGTCTATTTTTCTTCATTTACTTGTTTAATTTGACATTTTATTCATTCAATCACTTATATTCTTCAATATATCATGGTTCCTTTAGATTTCAAATCTTAAGCTAGCTCTGGAGAGAAAGGAGGCTGAACTGGAGCAATTAAAAAGTCGAGCAAACACCCGAGGCATTGTATCACCTCTTTGTGTATATGACAACCATGCCACTTTAAAGCCTGAGGCAAGTCAGCAACATGCCGATGCCACTCAAAACTCAGAGGTAACTAAAGGGGAAACATATTAAGACTCAACAGTAAAACTCAAAATGTAATAGGAATTTAGAAGATCATAACCATGAACCATTGAATTCAACATAACTTGTGATAGTTTTGAAGTTCAGAGCAATTCAATAATTTCTCTCTGTTACCTCACATCAGACAATCGTCAGAGAAACTAAAATTCTTAGTTTCATCTCATTCTTACTAAATTTCAGTTAAGAAGCTGTTCATCGGGTAAGCAGAGAAAATCCCGGCTTCCATCTAAGTTCACAGACAAGGATTTTGTGCCAAAAATGCCTTTCCTAGCTGAAGAGAGATCAGTGGTGACCGTTAAGCCAAGATCCCCGTCCCCTCCACCGAGGAGATCATTGTCAACTGATAGAGGTTCCTTCATCAAAAGTAGAATCAAGTCTGACACACTTGAAAATCCACCCGTCATGAAACTACCATTTTCAGTCAGCACTTCAGTAGATAAATCTGTCTCCAACAAGCATGCTATTATCTCATCAACAGCAAAGGCACGTCTATATCAGGGTACTCGGGAGCCCCCAAAGGCAGATGACATTGCTGATGTATTGTGCAGCCTTCAGAGGATCACATCTCGGAAAGTTTACCCAGAAAATGAAGAAGGTCGATTCAAGCAAGAGGTTAATTTACAACAAGGTGGCATTAGAAAAGGCAAACCCGAAAATAGGGTCAGGACCAAACATCAGTTGTCTTCAAAAATTCAAAAGTCAGATGTTACAGAGACATTGCTTTCGGATGTGGATAATGGGAAAATGTTGGAGAAGACTCGAAAGATTGAATTTTCAGATCCCGAAAATGAGCATGGTCCTGATAAGTTGCCTGTATATGGTACTACTCGAGTGAAGAAACTTCATCGGAACATCCCAAGGAAGTCTCAAAATGTTGAACCAAGGTACAGCAGCAATATCTACATACAAATTACACTCTGATGCAGTCCATATTGATTTTGAGACTGTGTTTATCCAACTTTTCGTATTTTGGCAATCCTTTTAATGATGATTTACTTTATTTTTCAAGCAGAGAACTATCAAAGAAAGTGGAACCTTTCCTGTCTGAAAACCGCGTCAATAAATTTTCCAATGAGAACGTAAGGGAAGCAGGCAAATCATTTGTGCCTGAAACCCGAAGGAGTTGATCTACACCTCGAGGAACATTCAAGATTTTACCTTGAGTAACTTAGAGTACATGGTAACAAGATTTTTTGAATAGAGGCTTGTTGAAATCTGGATCCCTGCTTGCATAGACTTCAAAATCAGGATATTGAAATGATTTCAGATGAATATCAGGGACCTGCATTTTGCTTTCTTAACCAGCTTTAACATACATGCTGCTCCTATATCCTGATGCTCTGATTTCTGTGACTGTCTTGTATTTATTGGTCAATCCAAGAAGATTTATTGATGTGCATATGTAAGAAAATACGGTGGAATTTATTTATTTTTCGGTTACCAAGAGTTTTAACTTATTGCTCCATTCCCTAATCAATGATTATGGAGGTTGTGAGAGGTGATGGTTAATCAACAATTTCTGTTTGTGACCTGAGAGTACATGGCATGAAATATCCCAACCTTTCTGGTTTCATTATTTAGTGGGAACTAAAAATAGTGCACATTTTAAATGTCAAGCTGTTGTTTAGAATTTATTGTTTTTCACAATATGTAAATCCCAATTATCCTTTAATAAAAGAATAAAGCTAAATGTACAAATAATAATTTTACAGAAATTTTACCTGCCTCAAGCTTGATTCTTAATAAAGTCAATTCGGGTCTCATGGATATCTTAAAGTACATTTTATATGACAATAATGTTGAATTATGACCTAATTTATTAATTTATTTATTTTTTTAGGGGGGGGAGATTAAACTTTTAATATTTTAAAAATCTTAAATTACAGTAGTTATGATTTTTTCTCATTTCTAACTATAGAATGATGGTAATTCGGTATCGTATTGGGAATTTGGGAAGGGCTTTTATGATGGATTGTGATTTGCTTTGTTAATGGACATGCCAGATCTTTATATTTTGGGAACAATACATAATTTCTACGTATAGGAACCACATTTTACATCTAACAAACTCTCTAAAATATTTCATAAATCAGGTGGCAAATAATAATAATATAAAATTTAATTTAATTTATGTGTAAAATAATATTTTTGGAGAATTTGTGGTTAAAAAATAGGAAAAAAATTGAGTTAATGTGTAGAATATTTTATACTGTGAATGTGATTGAAAATGAATATTTGAAATAAGTTAAGCTCCCGTTTGAGCCAAATTATTCCAAAAATGAGAATGAATAAGTCGACTGTTATACAGTAAAATGACCACATTTTGGCACAATCTTTGACTTTGTTGACAACAATCAAGTAAAAAAATTGTGAAAAGACATTAAGATCCCTTGTTTTACACATTATTTCATAACAAGGACAATTTTGACATTTCATTTTCCAAAAGGTGGGTGCCTCTTTTTTTTTTTCAAATCTTGCGGCTACTGCACTATTTATTCTGCTATTGCAACGGTCTCATTTTGCATTAAAATGAAAAATTAATGTGCACCAAACCGATGCTAAAGTAAATTAAAGACAATCAAAAAGTGGCTAAATGATAATATTATATTTTCTTAAGTTATCATATAATGTTACTCTAATTTTATTCAATTTTTTTTTTTATTTTTTTTTTTTACGTAAGAACTTGTAGCCACTGCCCATGAGTGCGCATTAGGTAAATCTCGTTTCATGTGCAGTAGCCCGCAAATCACACACGAGAGATAAATCACACTAGGTAAGCCTGATGTGACGGACTTGATCGAGAAAGTGTTGGCAGGAGATTCGAACTAGTAACATTTGGTCTTTGCGTTCACCTACTCCATCAACTCGATCACCCCCAAAAAGGGATAATTTTATTCAATTTTTTAATCACACAAATGGTGGGATGCACAAGCCGCTATAATCTTTTGTTAAGGGGGAGTCCCGAAGGCGAACCCCCTACCAGTGCCGGATGTCCCTCGGCCACAAGCTGCTATAATCTTGTCTGTACAAAAGATGAGCGACCGTCTTTTCATCCATAATCTGCCTGCCCTACACTGCCACCGAAGAGGAATTGGAAGAGAGAGATGCTAGCCCACCCTCCAATAGGGGGCGTCAAGTGGCGCCCCTGTTTTTGGGTTGGTCAAGAACACTCGAGCAAATTTAGATCTCTCAAAGGTCCATATTATTGTTGATAAAGTTACAAAACGGTCCAAAACGCATAGCTTATGTCCTTCTCGCCCTTCTCGAATCTTCTGCTGGGGCTTCGGAAGAGTTCGACAATTCAATTTTCCAATGTAGATTATTGCACGTCTTTCCTGCAAAAGAAAATAGACATGATGAAATGAAGGCATCAGAGGCTAGTGTTCAAACACACGAGGATGGTTTCAATTTTCTTAACCACGCGTTTAGCCAATTTTATATTTCATTTACAATTATGAGTTTTTTAATTATCTTTTAGTTAGATTTTTTAGGACATGTTGGAGCCTCAATTTTTGGTGTATAATGCATTTTGGAATAATAGATTGATGGAGAATATATAGTTAAAAGTGAATGAAAATTTTTGGATTGTGTAATATTATTTTATTGAACATTGTAGGATTACAAAGAAGAGAAAAAAATGTATTTTAAAAAAATAAACATCAAACAAGGGCTTAGTAAATAAATTCGAAATTCAATTCTAACTAGCCTATGTTTGGTCTCCATTTTCTCAAAAATTCATTTTTTTTTTTTCAAAACTCATTTTCAACTACACATTCTACATAAAAAATAAAAAATAAAAAATAAAAAAAATTACCTTACTTTTTAACCATATATACTCCAACAAAATACTATCCTAAAACATTTCAGATTTTAGTTATTGATTTAAATTATTTTTGAATTGAAATAAAATAGACTCAAAGTTTTACAGTCTCTTAAATTTTCACTTTTTGATATTTAGAATCAACGAGTTCAAATTCTCTTTATTTGTGCACGAATCTAGGAGGTTTTTGATATCTAGATCTTTGGTATTTTTAGGATTTTATTGCGATATTCTTTTGGAATCAACTGAACTTCACTGCATTGGGAGAAACTCAAGTGATTGCTGAGACACAAAAGGCACTTTCAAATGCTGGAATTAATGTTGCATCATAGAGGAGTTTGATTCTGGGAAAACTGAGGGTTTGAAGAGAAGCAACTGTGTTATTTTGGTAAAGAACTTGCCTTCCTTTTCATCTGAGACTGAAAGTGATCTAGCTTATATATTTGGGAAATTTGGCAATCTGCTCATTCTACCTTCCTCGAAAACCTGGGCTCTTGTTATCTTCGTTGGACCAGCTGAAGCATGTTTTTTAGAGGTTTAGCATTCAAGCTATACAAGGATGCTCCTCAATATTTGCAATGGGCACTTGGCAATATTCTCAGTTGATGATTCAGATAAAAATGTTATTGGGGTGAACAGGATTCATGTAACAATCCGAATCTTTGTGCCCAAACTGTTATATAAGACATATTGTTCGCTTTGGAAGAGCCTTTGTACCTTACCTCTCGCTGTTTTCTATCGCGCCCCCCACGATTCGAGATCTTGATTAGGAGACTTAGCATATCCTGAGATTGACATACATTTCAATTTTTTTTGCTCAAAAAATATAGCTAGATCCCTCTTCACCTCCTTAAAGTACTGTTATTGAATTCTGTGTGTTTTAATGCAGTTACATGTGCCTATTCTTTCAGAACATTTCTTTTGAGTTTGAATTCAATTATAATTTCTTTGCAAAAAAACAGATTATAATTTCTTTGCAAAAAAATCCAATTACATAAATACAAGACTCTGATAGATCATTCATCTTCTACAAAGGCATCACCATTCCTTAACTAGTACTACTAACCTCTACTGGCAGGACATGAAAAACATGCCATAACCCCTTCTATCCTTCTCCAAGATTGCACTCTTTACAAGCCCAGCTGGCTTACGTACAACTGTTTTTGCTGCACTTCTTCACTCTGATACAGTGATACACCCTTTTGCCAAATCCACTAATTATTTCACTCTTCACAAGTATTTACAAGAAACACAAGCTCTTCTGAGAATCGGACGTAATATCAATCCCGCTCTACTGAATTATCCTTCGTAATGCACAATAAGCATTTCATGGACACCATAATTACATTGAATCATCAGTAAATGCAAAAGAGCAGCTAGTGGATCCTTGTGAAATCACATTCTTAGTAGGAAATGATTTGGGAGGGGCTGATAAATCTCCCTTCAAGGAGTCAGTGTCTGATCTTATGGGATCCACGTGCCTAATTTCTTCTAGCATAGCCACAACATCCGTCATTATTGGGCGATCGTCAGCACGTGTGCTGACACAGAGAAATGAAACAGCTAGTGTTTGCAGCATTTCATGCATCTGAGGGTCAGCTCTCCCTCTCAGCTTCGAGTCTAGAACATCAACTGGGTTTCCCTTACTATGTAAGTGGTCACGAACCCATTGAACCAAATGTGCACCCCCGGGCAATGTGGGGTCTAACGGATGCCTTCCCGTCAACACCTCTAGCAGGACCACACCAAAGCTATACACATCACTTTTTTCTGTGATGTGTTGCATAGAAGCATGTTCTGTAGATAAAAACACGAATGTTGTAAATAACACCACAAATAAGTAAAACAAGTCAGGATAATAGATCTAAAATGAAGATCAAATATTTACCAGGAGCCATGTATCCATAAGAACCAGCTAGCTGTGGCCTTTGATTCTGCTTCGAAATATCAGTACAAATATCGTTGTTGATAAGCCTTGCCAGCCCAAAGTCTCCTAGGTAAGCCTCCATTCGGGAGCCTAACAGCACGTTCATGGATTTTACATCCCCGTGCATGATAGGGGGAACACAATCGTGGTGCAAATATGCAAGTGCATGTGCAACACCTAGGACAACATCATATTTAGTCTCCCATTCTGCTCCTCCCTTTCCAGCAGCATGAAGAAGTGAGCTTAAGCTTCCATTTGGAAGATAATCATAGAAAAGCAGTTTTATATTCTGATTCGAACCCCAACCCAGAAGGCGCACTATATTCTTGTGTCGGATTGATCCAAGTGTCCTAATTTCCGAACTGAAAGCGCCCGATTCTTCCGATGACCACATTTTTTTGACTGCTAGGTTCTCCCCGTTTGGAACTGTCACCCTATACACAACCCCGGAGCTTCCTGTGCCTATGACATTGGCTGACGTAAGATTTCGCACAACATCATCTATGGAGAAGTCCATCTTCTGATAAAACGTCATTTCCCAATTGTCAACTTCAGTGGATCCACTGTTGACCAGATGGGTCCTAGTTATTATGTAAACTGCTAGTAGCACAAGCACTACACTGATGCTAACAAGGATTGACATTGCCAACTTCATCATGGATTTGGCATGCTCGCGAGGCCCCATGCTGTCAGCAGGAGTTTTTACTCCACCAGAGATGTATAGATCTTGATTTCCAGCCAGGTCATTCAGAGGCAGTTTGCGGAAGAAGGGTGTATTAGGCAATTCACCGGAGAACTCATTGAATGACACGTTGAGGGTGACAAGATTTTGAAGGCTTTTAAGAATGTCTAGTTTCCCTGAGAGCTTGTTGTGGGAAAGGTCGATGATTCCTAGTTTATCGAGACTTGAAAACTCTGTGGGGATCTCACCTGTAAGTTGGTTACAGCTGAGGTTGAGAGAGATTTCAAGAGATGGAAGTTGACCCAATTCTTTAGGTATATCACCCGACAAACGATTGTTTCCGAGATCTAGAAATTGTAGCTTGCTGCAGGAAAGGATCTCCGCTGGAATTCTGCCAGAAAGTTGGTTTTTTCCAAGATTAAGTTTGGTTAATTCAGTTAGTGAACCAATACCAGGAGCTAATGAACCTGTTAGTCGATTGTCTGAAATGTCCACGAATTGCAGGCTTTTGGGAAGAGTATCAGGCACAGGACTGGTAAGTACATTCGAATGGAGATCAAGAAACTCAAGGTTTTCACATTCAGCTATTGAGGGAGGAATGCCTCCCATGAAGTGGTTGTTGCTCATATCAAGGAAATTCAAAATTTTCAAATTTCCAAGTTCTGATGGAATAGTACCCCCCAGCCTATTCTTGCTCAACCTTAATCTATACAAATTTGTGCAATTTCCAATATTAGGCGGAATATAACCCGACAATTCATTAAAAATCAACAGCAATTTAGTCAGATTCTTCAATTCAAATATCTGTTGTGGCACTGGACCAGAGAGGCTGTTGTAAGAGAGATCAAGAGCTTCGAGATTCTCACATTCGGATAAAGATTCAGGAATACTGCCAGTTAAATTATTCTGCCAGGCAAAAAACAGAGTCAAGCTCTTTAATTTGCCTATTTGATCAGGAATTTCTCCCGAAATTTCGTTGTTGTCAACTTCCAAATGATTCAGTGCTGTGCAATTTGATATCTCAGTGGGTATAGTACCTGATAATTGATTGACACTTAGCTGTAGCTCCTCAAGTTTCAAAAGACTTCCAAAACTTGTGGGGATGCTGCCAGTCAACAGATTCTCGGATAAATCTATGACTGTTACATCACTGCAGCTTCCGAGCTCGTATGGAATTGTACCGACTATGCTGTTCTGCCACAATAACAGACTCTGAAGCCCTTTCAGTTTCCCCACTTGCACGGGGATTGAACCCGAGATGGAATTTTGATACAGATAGATATTCTGCAAATCACTGCAATTGCCAATCTCTTCAGGAATGGGACCTGACAATAGAGATGTGTAAATTGCTAGTGTTTGAAGCCTCTTCAGCATCCCTATTGATGATGGCAGTCTCCCAGAAATGCTGGTTTCAGCAAGGCCTACTATTACCAAATTGGTGCAATTTCCAATCTCCAAAGGCAGCTCACCCTTGAGATTTTGGTTCCCACCGGCTCTGAATATCTCGAGGTTGCTCAATTTTCCTATACTCCTCGGGATTTCACCATCGAGCTGATTGTCGTAGAGCGTGAGAGACTTGAGATTGGAAAGGTTGCCAATATCGGAAGGTATAATTCCCTTTAGCAAATTTGAATTGAGAGATAATGTTTCCAGCTTGTTTAGCATACAAAGTTCCACTGGAATCTCACCAGTGATAGAATTATCACTGATATCAATGAGAACCAGCTCGAGATAGTCCCCAAACTCTTTTGGGATAGTTCCTGTGAGATTTGTGGATGAGAGAATAAGGATATTCAAGAATTTGAGTTCTTGAAAGTTTGAAGGCAATGGACCTTGCAAGGCTACTGCCTTCAAACTTAACTCGGTCACGTCGCCTTTCGAGCTGCAGTGTATTCCAAACCAATTGCAAGGACTTTCGTCTGCAGAATTCCAAGATTTGAGGGCATTTGTGGAGATATTTAAACTGTTCTTCCATGTTAGAAGAGCTTGGCCTTGTGCATCAATGGAATGACAAGTTGAGAACAAAAGAAAGTTTATTGAAAGAAATAAGTTGAAGAAGAACAAGTTATTAGGAGGAGAAAATAAGTGATTTCTTAAGGGTGCAGGCATTGCTGCAGCAAGTAAAGAAGAGTTTGATCAGTGTTTTGGTTTGTTGAGGGGGGGAACCCCATGTTTTGTTTATAGAGGAAAAGCAGAAGATCTGGATCCAAGATCACTTGTATTTTTCTAGTATTATTGTAATTGAATATTGCTGTTAAAGGAAAAATAGTTGATGCAGATGGACACTTTTGGTTTTATTTAAGAGTAATGTTATTCATCACCACTGATATTAAACACAAGTCTATGTGACAATTATATGATATTTAAGAGGTCCAATCGCTTAATGTCACTTAATTGACATCTATCAACAATTTAGATAGATAGCATTATTTAATACTATATCGAGACTTGTGTACCATTTTAAGCCCTTGTTTGGGAGATATTTTTAAGAATTTATTTTTCTTAAATTCATTTTAAATCACATTTTTTTCAAAATTATTATTTTCACGCTTTCCAATAACTTTTTCTTACTTTTTATCATACATTCTTAAAAAAACCACTTTTTCACATGGATGTGAAAAAGTCTCTCCTAAACAAACGTTAAATATCAACCTTATTAGAAGAATGATCTAAACCACATCGGTTAGTATGTTTATGAATAATATTGTCCATGCCACATTATAGATTCCTGCCTCTAACAAGATTTGAAATTAGACTCTTTGTGGGCACCAGTATGACAACTCTGTACCCTGACCCGCTAAGGCACATCCTGCAATTTACCTCCCCCACGATGCTCTAGGGGCGGGGCGGGGGGGCCTCGAGGTTTGGGTTCAACCTTTTTTTTTTCAATAAAAATGCACTACAATTTCATTAAACATTATAGCTTTGTTCTTGCTGTCTATATTGTTTAAATTCAAACCAAATTAATTATTTTTTATGTACAATAACTAGTAAAATAAATGCTAATAATGAGTGGGCTGGTGATGAGTAGTCAGCCAGATCATGTCATTTATAAATCATCTTGTAACTAGTGCAGTTTTATTAATTAAATGGACCATCTAAGCAACTGCCTAATGAATGTTTTGCAATTGCAGAGGTAGAAATAGACCATTTGTGGTTTAACTTGAATTGTAGATCCTATTGGCCTATGGATTGGTGGGTTACTCTACCCACATGTTGGTTATGGGTACCATTTCAGTCACCTGTCAATTTATTACAAGGATAATCAATATCAAACATCGTCGTAGAAGAGATCGACGTATTTCAAGATCATCAAATGTTGAGACATATTAGTTGGTATCCTGCGAATCAGAAAGAGACTTAACTGTCAATGCTTGGGGGATATCTTAAAATCGATAAGCGTAATCAAATACAAGACAGTATGTCCATAACGATCATAGATTTGATACATTGTGTCGGTGTCAGCCAATCATTTGCTTTAGAAAATTTTTACGCTCATGCGTAAAAATCTCTAAACTTTCTTCGAAGTTTTATAGAATTATATGTGCAGTACAATGCCATGAAATTCCAGAAGTTAATTTTGAAAAATATCACTTAATTAAACTTTAAACATCATTAGATTTTCACTTAGCAGATGTTAATCTTGTATAGAAACAATCAAGAATGATCTATTTATTCTTAGAAGAACAATGATCATGCATTTTAATACATAAAATTACTCTAAAAGGAGATCTGATTTATTTTTTAAATAAGGTAAGTGAGCGGGGAATCTAATGGAGTGGTTAATTGATTACACTTGAAAAAAAGTGATTAATTAAGCTGAAATTAATGTTAAGTAATCTGTAAATCTGGCCAAGCTGTCGGGCAGCCTTGCTGTGAAGGATTAATATAATGGAGATTAGCATTAGTGGAAGAAACAACGTTAAACTTGATTAAGAGTTTTAAATTATATTTAAGGGTTTTTTGACAAAGCTTTCAATAAAAAAAAATTAAGCATATTTTGATAGAAATTGATAAAATATGTGGTTGAAAATTGATAAAAATTGTAAATTACATGAAATATGTTGTTAAAATTAATCGTTGACTTTGACCTCGACATTTCAGGGCTCGTTTGACAGAGTTTTTGCTTCTTGTAGAAGAGTTCGCTAAGAAAGTCATATTCGATCAAATTACTCTAAATGCCCTTTTAGTCGAATAAAATATTTTTTTCAAAAAAGATTATTCAAACATGTTCAAAAATGCTTTTTTAATCTCGAAACAGTTTTTGACTTTTCTAAAACCCCTGCAAGCCTTGGTAAATAAAAGAAAAATGGATTTAAAAATTATAAGATAGATCGGTCCTCGTGCCATTGCACTTAAAATAATTAAGTGCACGGGCTTAAATTAATTATATAAAAAAAAAAACCCTAGACTTTTACCATCATTGATTTGTTAAGAAACATGCCAAATCATTAATCCCTAGGTTAATTCTCTCTGTGATGTAACAGAAGTGCTGTATAGTGTAAATCTGAAGTGATAGAATTTTTTTAAAAAAAGTTAAAATCCCTGTTTGGTTTAGATATAAATTAATTTTTTTATAGATTAGAATAAAAGTTGATAAAATATGTAGTTAAAAAATTTTGGTTCACATAAAATATGTGGTCGAATATGAATTTTAAGAAGTGAACGCCAAACATGGCTAAGCTTCGACTACGGAAAATAAAATTTAAATGAATGCATATTTCTTCTATTTAATTTAATATGAGGAAAACAATAAAAATAAAGTGCAGAAGAGTCAATTTTTCTTTAAAAAGTTACCAATCATTTGACTCCAAACTATCACATCGATTTTAATATAAATCATGAAATGAATATTATTATATATCTATGGTCACCTCTTAATCTTGTGATTGTGATGAAGTGAAAAGGAATACGTGCGTCTCTGAAGCACCACAATCTGGCCAAGTGACTCACATTCTGCTTTCGATATAGTAAAAAAATCAAATTTTTAGTAACTTTTGATTAAAGAAATAATGAAATACGTGATTGAAAAATTGCGAATCGCTTGAAATATTTGATTAAAATTAATTCTTTACTTTGATTTAACTTTTTTATAACAATTTTAAGCTACGTCAAACGAGGATTAATTGTCTCTATAAGCACCACAATCGACGTAATGACTCACATCCTACACGTGCAGCTCACTCTGAGTTGTGTCAGAGTTAGATATTTTGTTTCCGAGTCAATACTAGAGCATTCTAGTGAAGTGTGACTAATGTAGGCTCCTTGGAAATAGGGTGGGGGCTAGAGGTGACAGAGCCGAGCCGGCTCGACCCTTAAAGCCATGAGCTCGGCTCGTGGCTCGTTTGCTCGTGGTCGAGCTCGGCTCGGCCCACGAGCTCGCGAGTCAAGAGCCACGAGCCGAGCCGGCTCGACTCGGCTCGTCTACAATCGGGTCCGCTCGGCTCGTGCTCGTCTTTTGACGAGCCCGAGCTACCTGTGAATCGCTATAATACGAGCCGAATGGGCGAGCCGAGCGGACGACTCGACTCGATTGCCACCTCTAGTGGGGGCAAAAAAAAAAGTGGACATGGGTGAATTTTCGAGTTTGATTTTGAATGATATATATTGAATTGCATTCATGCCATTAAATATAACTTTTAGAAAAAATGGTAGCAACATCCTACTTTGGTTAGTCGTTAACTTCTTGAATTTAGTTAGTAAGACAAAATATCATATAAAAAACTTTAATTTACATTATCAATCTAGAGTAGAAAATATCTAAATATTAAACATTTCGATGAACCAACTCGGATAAAAATTATTCAATTCTAGAAAAATTTTAACACAACAAGAATGTGCGATTAAAAAATGAATTTTGCTAGATGTACACGGGGGTTTGTAAACGGGGGTGTAAACACTAAACCCCGTGTACAAATGACTTAACTCTTAAAAAATGGTGGTGCTTCATGTACATTGGGGTGTACGTTCGGGCACTAGCACTCCCTCCAATGGGGTGGCGCCGAGTGTCCATAATGGACACCCCAATGTACATCAAGTATTTTCCCTTAAAAAATAGGCAAAAAAATTAAGAATTACGTGTGAAATATTTTATTGTATAAATGTATGGTTGAAAATGATCATATAACAAAAAAAAATTAAACAATCGGCACCAAACAAGGTCTAAGTCTACAAGATTTTCCTTTTTTTATATAGACAAAAAAAAATTGTACTTTTAGGCTTATATGCCCAACGGTTACTTCACAATTGCCCATTACCTAGGGCTGGGCAAAACCCGCCCAAACCCACCGAACCCGCCCGAACCGACCCAACCCGACCGGGTTGGGTCGGGTTTTTTCAGTTTTTCATGCGGTTCGGTCGGTTTTCTAGGCGATTCGGTCGGGTCGGGTTGGGTCGCGGGTTACCCTCCCAACCCGATCAAA
>CAIGRO010282432.1:0-11849 GCA_903798355.1 Fraxinus baroniana | reverse complement strand
GGTTGTTGGCATCCCTGTAAGCAGTTTGGTGGAAAGAATTCTACAATTTGGGAGCAATGAAATTTCAGTGGAAGGTAATTTCTTTTTCCTGGTTCTAATTCAGAAGTTCATTATTTTTATTTTCCTACCACATCAAAGATTGTACTTTTATAGGTGGATTATAAACATGGAGAGTGCATTTAGCATTTTTGTCGAGTCATGTGATTTGTGTAATTTAGGGCGGAGATAGGTTTGACGTTCGAGAGGTATCTCATTTGTTTCTATGGGATTGTGTTGGCTTATTCAAATTGAAAACAATTACTATTAGGTTTTAACATTTCTTTCTGTAGCAATGTATCATTTCATTTAAGAAATAATCCAAGGTGTGATCCGATTGTCAAAAGGGATTGTTTTAACTTCGATCTGAGTTTTGTTCCTAATATCTACTTGAAATTTGCTGAGGGCTGGTGTACCTATGTGAAGTCAGTTTCTTTTCCTTTTCTAATTGTTTCTGTATTAAGTCTTTTTCAACATAGGAGAATTGTGCTTACATGTGGAGGCATTCTTGCTGTTAAACATCATTTTAAGCTTGTGAGAGGTAGTGCAAGCAGCAAAAAGGAGGTTGGAACACATGATTTACTAAGGCAGTGTGAAAGGGAAGTTTTTGCTGGCTATAGTTTATTCCTTTGTGTGACGGCGAGATTCTGGACACTTTGTTGGATATTCTCTTTGGTCAGGGTTCCTAATATCTTTGAAAGATTGGACGTCACAAATTATCCTGTGGAGCTGATATCATGCTTGTTCACGAAAATGTAATAGATGTATCTTAAGGTCGCTAAAGAATAATGGTCAAACGAGGAGACAACAAAATTAGGAATGCAGTCTGGCACGGGCACTTAAAAAAGGAGGAAATTCTCTAACATGGATGGAGGAATGGGTCCAATGGGGCTAACAGGAGCCATTTAGATTGTCTTTCTCCGTTAAAGTGGTAATGGTAAGAAATATCTAAAAGTTCATGTACCAACAATATAGAATTTCATTTAGTTTTCTAGAGGAAATTAGAGAAGGGAACGATAATATCTTTACTAGCCACTATGAAGGATAACTTGTAACCTTAAAGGAGCTTTCATAATAGAAGAAGAAGTTTAGCTTAGAATTTTAATTATTTGCATCAGTCAGACTAATGGGTACTCTCTGGCATGATAATTTATATTCAAAGGAATAACTTTCGTAGCATGGCTGGAGTTAGCCTTTGGGGCTGTCTGTTTGGCAAGGATTTCAGTCAAAAATAATAAGCTGATGCTTACAATCATATCTTCATGTGGAGCCTATTTGAGACAATAACATCTACTTAGCCCTGCCCTCACTTTTAAGAATTAGTAGCTGGCTACTTGAAAACTTTTTTCGCCCCACTTTTTGGGACATAGCTGAATCTATAGGAATTCAGTCTTTTGCAACCACTTCAAGCTATGTAATTTTTGGTTGCAACTTAATTCTGGGAATATAATTCCGCATGTAAATGTTTTATTTTGATTACATGATTTCAAAATGTGCATTTTGCAACCACTACTTAAAGATTATGGAGACCAGCCTCTACCGTTTCTGTATATACTAATGTTTCATCTTATATTTTGTATATATTTTTCCTCTCTATTTTGCAAATGGTATGCTTCACCCTACAGCCATCATTTTAGCAATGTTGATTAGAATCTCCCATATGCTTCCTTCCTATATTTTTTTTTTCCTTTTGCAAAACCACATAGTTCTCAAAAGAACGAAAAGCTTGAAACTGAGGTTTGACAAATGGTGGCTTAGATTGATCATGATGGTAGTCATGTCATAATTACACAGGCATTTCCTGCTCACCATGGACAGATATGAACATTATTTCAAGGTTTTAGATAAAGTTTACTGCAGAGAAAAAAAAATTTAGCTCATAGAGACCAAATATTTTAAATGTTCTAAACAGTACTTCAGATCCAGAGACGGAAAATATATTAGCACATGTGCTAAGAAAATTATAGGAATTGGTCAATCAGATGATGATTTTTCCATGGTGCAAAGATCTTTGGTGTGAATTCTATCTATTTTTGGTAGAAAGGGATTCTTTCGACAAGACAAAGATTGTCTCAATTTCTTGATTCTAATATTGAGTCATCGAAACATGATAATGCTACTACATAATCATCCAGATATGATAAATGCTTCAACACGGTCATCCAAACATGATAATTCTACCACATCAATCCTATTATATGACTTAAAATTGCTTCTGACTAGACTATACGTTATAAAGATCTGTTCAATATTCCCGTGTGTGTTTGGCTCTCTCAACTAGACAACTGATGAGGTATCTCCATCAACTTTTCCTTTTATCAAATAGTTCTCTTTTTTAATATGAGCAATGTACTATATTAAATCAGCTGGGACTCTATGCTTCTAATAGTTTCATTCAAGAGATACAAGAGTTAGTACAACTGGGAACCTATGTATTTACCTTTTGATTATTACTGCAGTGAAGTGTTAAATAAGTTGATGTGATTATTTGCCGACACCTGACTGGATTTGCCTTTTTCACATTTTGTACAGATGTAATTAGCAGCAACACGATGGATTTTTATGAAACCAGCCCTGGACCAGTTGATGAATCTGTTTTGTATGATCAAGATAAGCACGTCTCAGCTGCAGTTTGGGAGGGAAAGGTGTCACTATGAAATAATTTCTCCTCTCTCATTTTGCTTCTAAAACTTTAATAACTTGCATATGTTAATTGGATACTAACAGGAGCGGGGCGCACTTAGATGTCATGAACATACTTCAAAGCTTGACCGGTGGATGCTCACTCAAAAACAAATTGAATTAGTCAAGAAAGCTGGATTTGGCTATTTGAGATTAATACCAGCAATCAGTCTTGATAACCCACTTATATCTGCTCTAGTTGAGAGATGGAGGAGAGAAACAAACACATTTCATATGACTGTTGGGGAAATGACAGTGACTCTGGAAGACGTTGCTTACTTGCTTGGGCTTCCAATTGATGGTGAACCTGTTATTGGTGTAACATATACGGCATGCGATGCACTATGTGTCAAGTATCTGGGGAAAGGACCAGATTCAGGGTATGCAAGTGGTGGAATGGTGAAGCTTAGTTGGCTGAAAGAGACTTTCTCCCAGTGTCCCGAGAACACCTCAATAGAAGATGTCGAGTGCCATACTCGTGCTTACCTTCTATACCTTGTTGGTAGTACAATTTTTTCCACCACCACTGGTAATAAAGTTCCTGTCATGTACCTTCCGTTGTTTGAAAATTTCGTTGAAGCGGGTAAGTATGCATGGGGTGCAGCAGCATTATCCTTCTTGTACAGAGCACTTGGCAATGCCTCCCTCAGATCTCAAAGCACAATAAGTGGCTGTTTAACGCTGCTACAGGTGAATTTAACCTGGCTTAACTTGCATCAATAATCTTGTGTACTGAAGAAAAACCAAGGACTCTGGTAGCCAGTTATTTGTTTTTATATCCTGAAGATATTTTGGTTAAATTTTACTTTTGAATAGTGCTTTATTTTATCTAGTGCTGGAGTTACTATCACCTGAACATCGGTCGACCCAAACTTCATCACGACCCAATCCATGAATGTTTTCCATTTGTCCTTAGGTGGAAAGGGAAACATAGCGGTCCAACATCAAATCGTGATGTTTCCTTTTATCGTAAAGCTTTGGATTCACTACAATCTTCTGATGTAAGTTGAAGTATTATTTGGGTCCGAACTTCCTTTTTTTCTTTCTTTTTGAGCCAAAATGACAGATATGGTGCCTTTTCGATATCCAGGTAGACTGGTGTCCTTATGCAAACATCAGTCACACTGTTATACCAGAATTTATTTTAAATCAACTCGTTCTTGGAAGATCTGAAGAAGTGCAGAGATGGGAAAGGAAGACTCGTGGGGTTGATGGTGGAGTAGATCTCTCTGGGAAAATGGAATCTGAACTTAATGAATGGTCATATCGTCGTTTTCATATTGTGGAGGCTGAAGAAGATCTCGATGAAAGTGAATACAAGCATTGGTACTTGAAAATTACACGCAAGTTGGTAGGCAGGCCTGTACCTATATCATCAGAATTTCAGAGAATGGTAAGCCTCTATGTTATGTTTCAAACAACTAATAGTTTTGCTAACATATCTTTCATTTTCGTGTTTTCTTCATTGTGGTTCATCACTTTTTTTCCTGTTCGTTTTTGTTTACATTACAGAATGCTGCATTGAGGGATATTGCACATCTAGCAGATACTCTCTCGACTCATGGGATGGACGATCTACAGATACAGTCAGTGACGAGAATCAGGTATGTTGCACACGAATGTTTGAGGGATCATGCCAGAAGTTCGACAGTTGTTATGGTCGATCCACAACATGATGTCGGAAAAAGGATAAGAGGGAAGGAAAGGGTTAGGAGGAGGGAAATAGGTAAACGTAGACGAAAAGATGATCCTGAGCAGTATTATGCAGTTAATATGAACGTCCATTCCCAGTTATATGATGATGATGATAATGCACAACTATATCATGTGGATGGTGATGTTAATAATCATCAACTTCTATCCATTCCGGCTAATGCAGGTGACGATAGAGAGTTGTCTCCTATAGCTCAAGAAGTTAATGGAGGACAGTTTTGTGATGTAACTGACGACGTTGATTGTGACATAACAGATGGGGTTGATGAATTGCCCTCCGATCATGCTGCTGACAAAGACGAATGCAAGCTTTCTCATGGCTCAGATCAAAATATGCCGCCTGGTTCCCATGCTACTGTTGATGTCGTACCCCAGTCTACCCTCAGTAGCAGTGAGGAGGTTGCCCGGCAGAATGATTACAGTGTTTTGGCTTAGAGAGTAGACAACATAAACTTTGAATTGTATAGAATTTACTTTCTATGTTGTTAGATGTGAGACTTGTTCTAGTTTTGAATCTATCTTCAATGTAGAAATTTGGAACATGTGCTTCTAAATTCATTTGATTCATAATTTTTCCAGAATTTATTTGGTGCATAACGCTTGATTAATGCTACATAATCTCCCTCATCAAGGACTTGAAGCCTCTCTCTTATGCTTTGTGCCAACTAGTCTTATTCATGTTTAGGGGTGTAAAATAGGTTCTTGTTTGGTGAGTATTAAAATTAGATTTTAATAGAAATGGATGAAATATGTAGTTGAAAATTTGTGGATTCCATGTAAAATTAATTTTTTTTTTTTTTTTTTTCACTTTGATTAAAATCTAATCTCCACCAAATATGAACTAAGTTATTGTTATCCAACACGATCCAGCCCTTCATATGAATAGGCATGGTAGACACGCGAAAGAACTCAACCTAAGAAATGTGTTCACCGGAAAGTTTTTGACTTTCAAGTTTTTTTGGTTTTTTTTCTCCCTCACGTAAGCAAAGCGGATTCAAAATTGTCTTTCATTCCAAGGCATAACTTGTATCCATGCACGTTTTTAAATGTGAAATTTGAACTTGTTGAATTCTCAGCTCTCCACCCTTGCATGAATTATAACAATATTAAAAACCTTATTGTCTTACTTTCATAAATAAAAATTAATTATATGTCTTTATTCTTTAATTTTATGTAGCACTTTACATGCCCAAGCGCATGTTTGATACGCAATAATAATGATTGGACGAAAATGAACAAAATTTTAACGTAATATGATTCAGTACCATCCAATATTACCTATCAAAAATATGCTATAAGAGTATATCAATTGCGGTTTGATAAAAAAAACTTCTACAAGCAAAAAAATAAAAATGGGAGAATGTCAGACTGATGTGCTAAAGAGAGTAGGAAATAGCATGGTCTAAAGTCCCATCTAGATTTGAAAACTCTGCTAAACATGTTAACTTACCAAAATTTCCATTTTCTATGTAAATTTAGATGTGATTTTGTTTTCATTTAAGATTAGACAATAGTATTGGATTGTAGACAAAATTCATTTGAGACTATTTTTGAACTTGAGTATCTATTCATTAACATAAATGTTATGTAAACCAAAAGTAATTTTCAACTTACATGTCACCTGACAATTCATAGAATGCATAGAAGATACTCTAATAGTACAATTTTAGGAGGCTACATCTTCTTAAAGGTTAAGGGTTGGTGATAATGGCTATCAAGACATGGGAGGATCCAAAGAAAAATCTATAAGAGGATCACATTATATTTAAAGAAATTGTACAGTGCAGAGATCAAATTTAGCAAAACTTAGGGAGCAAATCCACCCATCTTTTTACTTTCCCTCCTATAAACCCCCTTATCATAACCAATATGTGTTGACTAAAAACATATTTGGGAAGTGTTTATAATGTGTATCTTGAAAATGTGAGAATAAAAGTTGCTCGAGTGTTTATAAATAGTGTATAAACACGAGCAAAACATAGGCTTAGAGTCGGACCGAACACCTGTAATATGTAGTCTACGAACTTGAACTTCACACAAAAGATAACATGATATAAACGTATAATCACTTCTTTTTATCTCCTTAATAAATCACAAGGGAAACAAGAATAAGATTAGCAGCTTGCACATGATTTTGTTCTTACTAATGAATGGTGTGCCCTAGTTTTGGCTTTCATTTTCTACACACACACACAAAAAAAANTGCCAAACACCCCTGTTTGATGCACATTAAAATTGAAAGAATGCATTTTTTTTTTTGATGTGATGGTGAATGTGTGGTTGAAAAAGAAAGAAAAGTTATTTGATATGATAGAAAATATTATTTTATTGAAGAATGTGTGGTTGAAAATGAAAATTACAATGTGACTCAAACAGGGGCCGAGAACGTATTTTAGCATATCGTGCAACCAAAAAAGCCTTCAAAACTTCTTAAAGAAACTTCCAATAGAATTCCATTTTTTTATTTGTAAACTGAATTCCAACATCTTTCATCATTTCTTTCTCCAAATATTTGGCGCTCTCTTGTTAGCAGAATAGCGTAATTTTCCAAACATCGGCATTCTACTTTTAACGAGCCTAGTCCTCCCCTTCAACAAAGATCCAAAGGCAGCCAGTTAAAGTTGAAGAAAGAAAATTTCACGATTACTTGTTGATCATTGATCTAGCTACCAAATATCCTCATCATCCAATCAATAAATGTCCACCGTTTCAGTCATAATATATCAAATACAACCGAACCAGAAACCATAAAACTCTGTCACAGTATAGTTAACATATTCCTCCCATCTGAAACTAACTTCCTGCCTTCAGATTGTTGGCCAAGAAAACAGAAATAATTAATAACACACTTCACGAAATCATACTTAAAAAGTTATCCTTTTTCCCTATTAACTTTTTATCTTTTTTGGGATGGAGAAAAAGGGAGATCAAAAGTTCTCTTCATGCTATTTAATACTAGGACCTACATGCCTAGATAGACTACGGGATTTAAAATCTCATCCACACTTGCAAGTCAATAAAAGTTTCCCACAATATGTGAAAATGGAACCATCCAAATAATAGACGAGGAATTACCAAAATGAGCACGCCCAGCGAGGACAAAAAACCTGAAGAGTTAGGATGCATTGTGAGTAATGTGGATACAGAGCTTTTAATATAAACCAAAGAACCATAAACGCCCTGCAAGGACGAAAAAAACCAGAAGAGCTTAAAAGAATATAATAACTAATGACAGATGCTCGTATGGGCTGCACCGTGAGTGAAATGGATATGGAGAAACAAACTATGGCTTGGACAAGAAAAAAACCCTCCTTAAACACTGTCCCCATTGCCCTTAACACAACATAGCATCCAACTATTTGACAAAAAAATAATTTGCCAGAGCTCAAACCGATATATGAAAGTCAAGAATTCTAATTTTCGGAGCTCAAACTAACAACAGAAATTCAATCATAAAAATCACAAATTTGACTCAAGGCACCATAAATTTAACATGATCTCCATAAATATAGATCGTGTATCCTGCCATTTCTCATTCAAAGACTCGAGATTCACATCAGTAAAAGCACTCAAATTACTATTCACACTGATAAAATTCGACAGAGCCTATCAACATTAAATTACATTCCAAAAGAAAAAGGAAAATAGTAAGTTGAAAAGATCAAACCAGAGAACGAGCTAAATTCACAGCCATTTCTTGGATCAACCAACATGGAAAGGGCTAATTTCCCCAGTTCGCAGAGAATTAGCAATTTCATCAGCAACAGTTAAACAAGAAACTACCCAACCAGTCAGTGCCATCCATATCATACTTGCCATCCAAATTGTCATATTCCATGGCATCGCCATTGTCTTTATGTACTAATTCTCCAAAATTTCAATTGTTTCACTCTGATTCAAGAAACAATCAAAAGAAATTGAAATAGTTAGATTTAAGGCGAACCCATATCAAAAACAAACCCTCAGCTCCATTTTCCAAACCATCAAATTCTTAACTATTTCTCGAAACCCAAAACCTTTCCAAAAAACCACACACAATTTCTTGATTCTCTTGAACTAGATTAAATAATCAAATCCGAGAATCAAATTTCTCAATTTGATGCAATACTTTCAAGATTGGCCCAAGATTCTTGCTTCAGAATAAATAAACAGACAAAATCACAACCCACCAAACTCTTTCTTGATTTTGGATTCTTCAAAATGGTATCTATGGATAAATCTGAGGGCGCAATCCGTATAATGGATTTTTCTGACAATTTTGGAAGTTGGTCGTCGTGAGTTGCAATAATGACAGATGTTTCAAGAATGTAGCAATAATCCCCCTAATTTCTTGAAGATTCACATTTGCCTCCTTAAGTTCAAATATTCTCAATTAACCCCTTTGTAAAAAATTTCCCATATGTGACATTTAAAGTTTAGAAAATTTTTGGTTTTCTTAGCATGAGTTAGACATTATCATGGGTTTGTTGTCACGAGAATTTGACTGGCTATCAAAAAATCGAAAACAATTTTATTTCGATATAAAATAAAAAAGTGAAGACATTTTCGTTATTATATCGAAATTCTATTATCATATAAACTATCAGATTATAAATCAAATTACAAAATAAAATAAGTGCAATTTTTGGTAAAAAGAGAAAAGTCCTATCTAACATATAAACCATATAATTCGGCCAATTTTGCTTAATACTCTAGATAGTGCTGATAAAAATGGATCAAAGTCATCCTTTAGCCTCAAGCGGGTCATTAGGCCTCAAATTCTCATTTCCTACGAGTGATAAACCAGTAAAACTATTGTATTTTAAAAAATTTAGACCAAGCACATAAAATAAATTATTGAAATGTTTTATACCCAATAATTCACAACTTAAAATTTGTTATACGAATACTTGGAATCTTTAACTAGAGATTATTTGACGAATCGTCGATGATTAAATAATTGAATTCATAATTATTAAACATTATGAAAAAGTATACACCAAGCAATATCTATAACTAAATGAACTTGTTCATCACAAATAATTTGTTAGGTGTGAATGCTTGAATAAATTAGATTTTAAAATAATAGACTTTATCCAAACTAATGTTCATCCAATCCTTTAGCCACCAACCAAAACATCTTACTCTAATCAAGGTTGCCTGTTATTTGACCTCCAAATTTTGACAAATGAAATTTGATGTAAGGTTTATTTGTTTCGATCTTGTAAACATGTCATGTATTCGACGATAAAAATTTGAATAATGCTATATGTATATTTTGTAAGATACTATGGTTGACGTTCCCCTTACATGGAGGAAATATGCACAGATTTGTGATGAATGAGTTCAAAATCAAGAGTTTAGATATTGTTGTGTGGAAGAGTGTTAAAAGAGAGCGTAAATGTGGCATATTGTAAAAATTTTGATAGTAAAATCATTGCAATCTTATTTTTAAACAATTAGTTCCATTTTAAAATAAGAAAATTCGTAGTTCTCTCTCTTTCCAGCTTTGCATTAATCCAATAAGGTTCGAATATAGTGAATGTTATGTATCGTAGAGTCTCATAATAAAGATTATTAGGGTTTTATTTGTTTTTCAAACTCCTATTGAATACTCTTTCGGATAATTTCTTTCAGTTGAAATGGCCACAATTATATTCTAACAATCGGTCCATAATATACTTATTATAGATTTTGCATGCATACTACAATTTTGAGGGGCCTAATTTATGAAGTTCACCTTAGGCCCCCAAAATCACGGGACCGGCAGGAAGTCCTTGACTTCCAATGCTATCTACCCACTTATTACAACTTTTTGTGGTACAAATTTACACGCTATGATGTCTATAACTTCAATTCACACGCAACACTTTAATCAATAATGGCCATAGTTTCTACCTCATAGCTGCAAGAGCTAACGAGCAAGTGAAGAGGACTGCCAGATACCTAGCAATACTTGCACTTCTGGGCCATCAACAACTATGTTATTGGCCTTCAACTGTTGCAGGTGGGCAAGTCATCCTTGCTTCTATTGCAACAAATCGAGACGCATCTTGCTAAGAATTGATAAATTTTATGAACTTCGTGTCTCTTTCACGACACAAAGTTTCCGGGAAATTTATTTTAGATTGACAAGGTGAAACAAATTTTGAAAATTTAAATTATCATTTCCACTGAGTTATGTCTTGTAATGCATAGAATTTTTTGGGTACTTAAAATTTCAAGTTTGATATACTCGTTTCTTTTTTAAATGAGAAGGCCTATGGAACGAAACTTTTATTACCCTTGTAAACAAGAGTCATCAAACAAAATGCTTTTATTTTATTGAATTTTTTGACTTCAATATGCAGTCTCATGCAATACAGAAGGATAATGATCTAAAATAGCTTCCGGCTAAAAAATTGCAGCATTAATTAACCTTGGTATCATATTCTCTATCAATCTTTCTTTGGAAAAGCTGCTCATCTAGTAAAAAACACCACACATGTTGGGCATTTCCAGAAGGATCATATCTAAACCATTATCGTGTCTAAACAAAACATCGGATGATAGAGTTGTTCTAATGGTAAATGGTAAAGCATTGTGTATACTGTAATATTTGATGTCGGAGTTTTTGCTTTTCTAAAATTATTCATGTTATAACGATCAGCATTTAAACTCAATAGGAAACTTCTGGATTTGCTCAGTCGCTGTTGCTGTTGGAATGGTGATTGAGATTATTGTAATATATGGCATTCAGGAGAGGGACTATCAAACCGGTATTGATTATCTTCTTCTATTGCGCATTGGTGGAATTCCCATAGCTATGCCAACTGATCTTTCTGTCACCATGGCTATTGGATCACATCGTTTATCGTAGCTGGTATTTAATAACACAGCCATTGACACATTTGTTCTAAACCATTGAGAAAACAATGGGTATGTTTTATTTTCTCCATAAAGTAAAGGAGGCTAAAAATACATTGAAGATCGTTTGCATGTTTTAATGTAGGGTGCGATAACAAAGAGAGTAACTGCTATTGAGGAAATGGCTGGGGTAGATGTTCTTTGCAGTGACAAAACAGGAATTCTGACTCTGGTAAAGTCTGTATTAATGAACTATGTATTACAGAAGTAAATATGAATCTCCATATGTTAAGAAGATGATTTTAAGAACTGCTATTTTTTTATGAAAATAAAAAAAAAAATTTAGTTAGTTAATCTAATTTGCATTCCGTGACTTTGAATAGTTATACCAATGTTGCAATTCATTCTTTTTTTTTTTTTTTTTTGCTATCATGCCATTACAGGTTTTTACCACGTGTCAACAAGGATAACTGGTGCTGATGGCAGTAACATCATCAAGGTTGGATAGTGATGGCAACGGGGCAGGTTCGGGGCGGGGCGGGGCGGGGCTTTGCCCCGTTTCTTGCCCTGTTTGTATTTTTTTAAAAAAAAAA
>CAIGRO010282424.1:3408-14963 GCA_903798355.1 Fraxinus baroniana | reverse complement strand
TTCGTGATCCTAGCACATTCATCACTTATTAGAAAATAATTCATATCATATTCATATCCAATTTGTATTTAGTTAATTCATTCATCATTCTTGCATAATTTTAATTCATTTAGTTATAATTTCATTAAAACAACATTATCTTTTATTTGTTTCGATTAAGGTCACGATAATTAGATTTAGAACTAATCAATCCTTGTAGAAACGATATTCGGACTCAAAAAGTCAACTTTATTACTTGTAACGAACCGTATACTTGCAATGATTTTTATTCGAAACATATTTTCGTGAACACTCTACATTCATAACGGATATGTGTTGTTGCTTAACTATAAACTAGTAAGGTTGTTTTTGTTAAACAATATCATCTGTGCTTGTTAATTTTATATGATTTTGTGAACTTAAGTCGGGACTTTCTACCATGACCAACATTGAGACATAGAATCTTCTTAATAACAAGGAGCACATATTCACGATCAAAATTGTGCATGATCATCGCAGGCTAAAGGTACGGATTCTTTAACCATTCACATGTAGTACTTTTTGTTCCTTGAAATAATATTTCAGTTATAAAACCAGTAATGTCTTAGTCAATTACTTTTGGTGACACAAAATAATTAACACAATAAGTTGGAAATATAACTGTGTTTTCAACTTCTTTTACTTCTCCCTATATACTTGCAACGATTGATATACAAATGAGTATACCTAAAAAAAAAATTCCTCTCTACACTTTTCATCTATTCTTCTCATTAGATAATTAATCACTAGTATATCACTAATTCTATGAAGATAATATAAACTCTTTTCCATTTCTATAGGACCAATTGAAGCTCAGAACTTGAAGGATTCTCTTGTCTACGTAGAAGTCAAACCGACATTTGCATTTCCTTGACATTATGATTACCAAATAATATTTTCGCTCATTTATTTTCCAATAAACTTTTTTGTTTGTTCAGTGGATACTATAAATATTTTGGTACAAGAACACATATATGAATTGCCAAACGTTAGCAAGTTTATTAATATTGTCCCTATTAATTTCTTTCTTGGAAAAAATTTTGGCTATCAAAAACTTTTCATTTAAATCTTACTAGAATATTATCATTATTGAATTTTACTAATTATTATATTAGATAAAAACTTACGACGTCTCACAATACCATTAATATTTGATACGCTAATATTACCTTAAAATATTTCTTCCTTATAACAATTTTTTGCTACCAAAAATTCTCCATTTAAATCTTACTAGAATATTATCATTAAGAAATTTTACTTATTATTATGATAGATAAAAACTTACTGAACTTTCACAATAATTTAGCTTTTCATTAATATTTGATACACTAACATTACCTAAAAAATACCAAAACTCGTGCATTTTACGGACATACAACTAGTATATATAGAATCAACAAATTTTAGATTTTTTATACCAACTCATGTTGAGAAACAAGCCAAAAATAATAATTCAACCGACATGTACGACTTTTCCAGAAGGTCATGATCATCTACAAAAAATTACACCTTACACTTAGGTTTAATGTATAAATAATTAATGCATAGTAGTAACACATACTTGTTTATGGCAACGACTAACGTGCCATGTTTGATTAACAAGTTCTTCTCAAATGTAATCATAGTCATTTGTGAAGAAGAAAGACGCATTGTTTTAAGATTTAATTTTTGTAAAAGAATTTTTTGTTATATGAACAATAACTTGAAAAACTGTTCGATAAAATTAATAATTTGAAAATTGACTTTTTTAAAAAAAAAAATAAAAAAAAAAATAACCATGGAATTATAGCCATTGTTAGGCCTCCATTATAATGAAAGTTTGGGAAAAATATATTTTGAAAAAGTAATTTTTTAAAAAATGTGTGATTAAAAAAGAATGAAAAGTTTTGTGTTTACATGTAATATATTATTTTATTGAAAAATGTGTCGTCCATGAGAAGAAGAGAGAAAAATATATTATAATTTTAATGGGGTCCAACGATACCTATGTATAGACCAAATGATAAAGAGACGTATAATGTGGGACCATCTCCCATTGCTTAGTCAAGCCATCCGTGACACCCGCATTTGCATCATGTGAACCTTATTTGTCATCACTTATAAGTAGGATTAATAAAAGCTAAAAAGGAAATTAAAAATTAATTGTAAATTTCTATACATTCTCTGTCAAAAAAAGTTCTTCACAATGAATCCCAACAAAAAGAAAAAAGTGTTTTTCCCATTTGAAAGTGAAGGAACCAAACAGCACATGACATAATAAACGACACATCAAAAAATGAAATTCAAAGATCTATGCTTTTGGGAAACTCATATTGAATGTGTCAGAAAAAGTTGGGTGACCAATTTTTTATTGATTTTTTTTTCCCACAATAAATTGGAGGGTTTAATTGAATTATTTATAGATTTTTTGAAATTTTGTAAAATTGGTATTTGAAAAGACAATATATATATATAAGAATAAAATTTTGAGTTCATATAGGAGTCTAATGTACGACCACAAGATAGACTTTTGACAAGCAATGTGGAACTTGAAAGTAGTGTCAATAATCAAGTATTAAGATTTTACTCGTAAAACTTTTTTTTTTGAAGAAAGGAAAAATGACAACACCCCGTTGCTAGTTTACTTGGTTTCATCCTTATTCTTGGACATCCGAGTGCTATAACTAGACTTGTATACAATTGATTTCGGATTTTTCCGTTTGAACCAATCGAGTGAGGTACACACAACTAGTTTTGATCCAACCCTATTTAAAAAATAATAATAATCCACTACATCATTTTTCCAATTGACGGGTGAATTTACAAAACTAATTGCATACTAGAAGTTGGTCTTTTTGAACGGAAGTCATCTATAAAATCGACTTATAAGAAAACTCGAAATTTAATGAGAAACATTGGAGAATGCTGCCTCCTATCATCCATCTATGATGGATTGAATTAATTACTTGAAGAACAAAAACATTCTGCTTATAAATATAAATATTCATTATTTGGTAGATTCATTGGCTTTCTCACGTTTGGACCACAAAACCAACTGTTTTTAGGTCATGTCATATCACCCCACTCCCACCACCCTCTCTCTCTCTATTCTCCCCGTGACCAACGTTACTCTCAATTGTCAACCATTTCTGTTCGATATCTATCAGTCCCATGTCCAGATCTATCTCTTCTTTCTTGTTTAGCGATGCATAACTGAACTTCTTGTTGTCTCTGTGTGTGTGTGTGTTTTAAGAGATAGAGGCCATGACAAGATCCAGTACTAGTACTATTTAGTCTTTACTGTACTTGAATAGCTTCTTTCTTGTTCAGAATGGATAATTAAACTTCTTGTTATATGTCTGTGTAGTGAGAGAGAGAGAGAGAGAGAGAGAGAGAGAGAGAGAGAGAGGGAGAGAGGGAGAGAGGAGAGAGAACGGCTATGAAAATGAAGTCTTCTACTGCAATGATGGCATTGTTTTCAGTTTTTATGATTGCAGGGTGTTTAGGTGAAGATACCCTTCAACTCAATGATGATGTATTAGGCCTCATTGTGTTCAAATCAGCCATTGATGACCCTTTTCTGCATTTGAATTCTTGGAATGAAGATGACACTTCTCCCTGTGCATGGAACTTCATAACTTGCAACCAGGCAAATAGTCGAGTTACAGAAATTTTACTCAATGGCTTGAGCTTATCAGGAAAAATTGGGAGAGGCCTCGAAAAATTGCAGTTTTTGAAGGTATTATCTTTATCTGGTAATAATCTTACTGGCAGCATAAATCCAGAATTGGCTCTAATAAATGGCCTTGAAAGGCTTAATCTTAGCCAAAATAGCCTTTCAGGTAATATACCAACTTCTTTCGCTAACATGAGTTCGCTTCAGTTTCTTGATCTATCAATGAATTCGTTATCAGGGCCTGTCCCTGATAATTTGTTCGAAAACTTTTTTTCAGTTCGTTTTCTTTCTTTATCTGGAAATCTTCTTGAAGGGCCTATTCCAAGTACTCTTACTAAATGTACAAGACTAAATCATCTTAATCTTTCCAACAATCATTTCTCTGGTAACCCTAATTTTTCTCCGGGAATTTGGTCATTAACAAGGCTCCGAACGCTGGATCTTTCGACGAATCAACTGTCAGGACCTGTACCTGATGGTATAGAAGTTCTGCATTACCTGAAAGAGCTGTTTTTACATGGAAATCACTTTACTGGATCTTTACCTGCTGATATTGGTTTATGTCCACATTTGAGTAGGTTAGATTTCAGTAATAATCGATTTTCCGGAGAAATTCCAGGGTCACTGCAAAGGCTAAAAGCTCTTAACTTTCTGAGTTTATCCAACAACTTGTTTACTGGAGATTTTCCTTCATGGATCGGTGACATGAACATACTGGAATACATTGATTTTTCCAAAAATGCTTTTGTGGGATCATTGCCAATGTCAATGGGAGACATTAAATCATTAAAGTTTCTTAGTTTGTCTAACAACAAATTAACTGGAAACATTCCCAAATCCCTGGTTTACTGTTCCGGTCTATCCATTATCCGGTTGACAGGAAATTCATTCAACGGTAGCATCCCTGAGGGATTGTTCGATATGGGATTGAAAGAAATGGATTTTTCAAGAAATCAGATTACTGGTTCAATTCCTCCAGCTTCTAGCAGACTGATTGAGTCCCTCCAGGTGTTGGATCTATCAGGGAACAACATGACAGGTGAAATTCCAGCAGAAATGGGACTATTGTCCAGGCTGAGTTACTTGAATTTGTCAGGGAATTATTTGGAATCCAGGATGCCACCAGAATTTGGATATTTGCAGAATCTCACTGTGTTAGATCTTCGAAACAGCGCTTTGGTTGGGTCAATTCCAGGCGATATATGTGATTCTGGCAGCTTGGCAATCCTCCAGCTTGATGGAAATCTTTTGACAGGTCCAATTCCTAGAGAAATTGGAAACTGTTCATCACTTAACTTGCTGTAAGTTTTCAGTTTTTACTTTTTACTATTTAATATTTTTCTGACTTTGCATGGTCCTAATGAACACAACAGAGTGACGAAAAGGATACCCCAAATATAGGAACCATGCTTAGTTTCTTCTTGTTGTTCATCTGTGTTTGTCTTAATTTTGGCCATGAATGCAATGTAAGTGTAATTTTCGCTGCAGGAGCCTATCTCATAACAATCTAAGTGGCTCCATTCCGAAATCGGTCTCATTGCTGAAGAAGCTTGAGATTCTGAAGCTGGAGGTGAACCAATTGAGTGGAGAGATACCCCAAGAGCTTGGAAAGCTGGAAAATCTTCTTATTGTGAATATATCGCATAACAGGCTCGTAGGCCGGTTGCCTGCAGGAAGCATTTTTCCAAACTTGGACGAGAGTGCAATAGAGGGAAATTTGGGTATTTGCTCACCGTTGTTGAAGGGGCCATGTAAACTGGATGTCCAAAAGCCTTTAGTTCTTGATCCCTATGTCCATGGCAATCAAACAGGTGATCAAAACCGAAGAAATGGACACTTAAGAAGCTCGGCCGATGGATTTACACATCATAGATTCCTCAGCGTTTCAGCCATTGTTGCCATATCAGCATCAGTGGTGATAGTTCTTGGAGTGATTTTGATAAGCTTACTAAACGCTTCTGCTCGAAGGAGGATTGCGTTTGTTGACAACGCTTTGGAAAGTATGTGCTCGAGTTCCACTAGGTCAGGAAGCCTGGCTGCGGGCAAGCTTATTCTGTTTGACACAAAATCTTCGCCTGATTGGATCAGTGCTAGTCTTGATTCCATACTAAATAAGGCATCGGAAATTGGAAGCGGAGTGTTTGGAACCGTCTACAAGGCCTCATTGGGAGGCGATGAACGAAGAATCGTGGCAATCAAGAAGCTGGTAACAGCCAACATTCTTCAGTATCAGGAAGAATTTGATCGTGAGGTTCAGGGTTTAGGCAAAGTAAGGCATCCCAATTTGATTCCCCTCAGAGGATACTACTGGACTCCTCAAATGCAGCTGCTCGTATCAGACTTTGCCCTCGAAGGGAGCTTACAGTCCCGTCTCCACGAGCGCCTGCCTACGACTCCACCTCTTTCGTGGTCCATCAGGTTCAAAATTATGTTAGGCACAGCAAAAGGACTAGCACACTTGCATCATTCCTTCCGACCCCCTATCGTACACTACAATGTAAAGCCAAGCAACATTCTCCTCGACGAGAATCTGAATCCAAAAATATCAGATTTCGGATTGGCAAGGCTACTAAACAAGCTCGACAAGCACGTTCTCAGTAACAGGTTTCAAAGTGCACCAGGCTATGTGGCACCAGAATTAGCCTGCCAGAGTTTGAGGGTAAACGAAAAATGCGACGTATATGGATTTGGGGTGCTGATCCTCGAATTGGTGACAGGTCGAAGGCCCGTCGAGTACGGCAAAGATAACGTTGTGATACTAGCCGATCATGTGAGGGCATTACTTGAACAGGGAAATGCACTAGATTGTGTGGATCCAAACATGGGAAATTACCCGGAAGACGAGGTTTTGCCTGTTCTCAAATTGGCATTGGTTTGCACTTCTCAGATACCTTCCACCAGGCCATCCATGGCAGAAGTGGTGCAAATACTGCAGGTGATCAGTACTCCAGTTCCACAGAGATTGGAAGGATTCTAATTACAAGTGTTCTATTACGTTTTTAATATAGCTTTCTGGTGTTTTGATGATGTGTATTGACAATTGATGAGGCTTTCTCCTTGACCATTAAACTTCTGCCCATTGTATTATTTCTAAAATTTTTGCTTTGTATTGTTCACCTACCATGTCCAAAAGTTTTAAGTTAAAGAATGATGCGATCAGAATTGAGTTAGACACCACGGGATTGTGGGCCATACTATTTTCCAAAACAGAAATAATGGAAGTCTTGATCGGTAGTCACATTTGATCGAATGACCTTACTTTTTTCAAGCAATTATGAACACTTCTCATGGCAAAGCCCATAAATCCTCCAGTGTATCTTCTTGCAAATCCTACCTCAAAAGTTTTATTGATCTGTAATGGGGAATAGTTTTTTGCTGATTTATGATATTCAAATTGGATAAATTTTGGTTTCTTGTATCCTTCGTTATAGTTCTATAATTTAGAGTGCTCATTTCAATTTAATGCCTTTAAATTTCAAATTCAAAGTTGCAATCAAATTTATCAATCAAAAAGAATGATACTGACTCGAGACATTTTCTCTATCCCTTCTTAGAGAATTGTAAAATTTTTGAAATCACAATTTACTTAAAGAGTAAAAATTTTCAGATCTTTCAAAAATTAATCACTTTTCATTCACAAAATCTTGAATTTCTACTAACATTTATTCAGTAGCTAAAGAAAACACTATTAATAGATGACAAATGGATTAAAATAAGAAGAATGTATTCACAAAATCTTGCATTTCTACTAACATTTATTCAGTAGCTGAAGAAAACACTATTAATAGATGACAAATGGATTAAAATAAGAAGAATGTAAAGCATTTCTCTCTATGTTAATACCAAATAAACGAAATAATATTTCAGGCACGAAAAACCTCTTTCAATGGTTAGGAGAGTTGAACTTGGAAGCAACAAAATCTCAGTCTCTGCGAAATTTGTGCTAGAGGGATCCAGCTCAGAGGCCATATTTTGTCGACAGAAAAGGCTTCTGCACAACATATAAACTAATTAGTACAAGAGTGGGGAGACGTAGTAGCATAGGATGGCATGAGGCAATAGATTGAAACGATGACTAACTAAATGCATGTTCTTGCGAGAAAAGTAAGTTTTGCTAGCGAAAAATTAACTTTGAGAATCATAATTGACAAAATACGTAACTTATGAGCTCATCGAGATGGTCTAAACCTTTTTCTCATAAATTCGAGATCTATATTAATCCTACTTCTCCACCCTCCATTCCGTTCATTCTAAATCTAATGGGAGATCGAAAGATTGTTGGGGAGTTATGGTCTACCTCTCCCTCTTCTATCAATCTACCAGGATAGTGCTGCTCTTGTGACCAGAGCCTCTTTAGGTCCATGCAAAATATGTCCAACCACCCAAGTTGTCATTCACTTAATTTATTCTCAATTGAAGCCACTACCACTTGTTGGCAAAACAATGAAATAAAACTTCTCTGTATTTACACTTAGTAATACTTCAGATACACCAGGAATCCAACTCTCCCTAAGGTACTTCAATCGCAGAGAAAATTTGCTGAAATTATTTCTGTATCTACAGTTCGCTAAGTATTTATATGTTTATCGTAAGCTCCACCTCTACAGTCCAATTACTCATCTTTACGTTGCAATCTACAACAAAGAGTTCTACTCACAAATGTTGCATTAGTTCACAGGGAATACTGATAGTTCTTGATGGCCAACTATTAATACCAATCACCGAATTCATCCAGAATGCAGTAAACTCTCAACGAAAGAAGCTTGCAATTACATAGAAATAATAGCAACTTAATTCACTTCAATTGCTTATGGTATTAGTTTACATGAAAGATACAAAGTCAAAGAGGATTGAGAAATTGATTGCAAGCATATAATGGCCCGACCTATAAATTAATAAGACGCTGATCCTAACGAAAACGGAAGGACCAAGAATGATTCGACGACTTGCTAAATGCTAACCTCACTCTCCTCGCCAGCCTATCAATTCACTGATGGGTGCATATATCTTTGCTACTCGTTCTTCAGCTTCAGTGTCATTCACTACACCTCTACATCTGGGGTTGCCACAGTAACAAGCAAGATGTTCATCAATTGAAAAAAACCTGTAGCGTAAACAACAGAAGGTTAGCTCTTGACGACAAAGATGAGATAGTGCAGTATAACTAGGTGGCAAACCTGTAATCATATGTTAGTTCTTCCCACTGTCTAATATCTCTTTTGGCAAATATAATAATATGCTCATCATCATTTACACTTATGACCCTCGAGTAGCAATTCGGCTGCAAACAGAACAGAAAATGTAAACGTCCCATGATGAAACAAAACAACATAATCAATTTAAAGCCAAAAACTGAGAAAAATGGCAGTGGCGTAGGGTGCGTGTAAAACAAGGACTGAGTGGTGAAAGTAATCAATGTCCACCCATTATCACGTCTTTGCGAATTGACATTATGGTACTAGGAATTTTAAGGATGTCCGTTCATATAAATAAATTCTCCAGAGCAGCAAAAGCCTCCCATAGACAACATATTTCCATCTCAATCACAAATCTTCAGCTACGAATTAAACTAAATGATGCAGCAAAGTATAGGGAAGACGGGAATATAGAGAAGAAGAGGGAGAAAGAGAAAATGAAGGAAAGAAATAGAAAGGGAAGAAGAGAATTTGGGAGAGGAAATTTCAATAATTTTTGAATTCAACTCAATAACTCGTTTCAATGAAAAAAGAATAACGCTTATTATCTAAAGCATGGTAGGAAATCTTTTTTTTACAAAAAAAGGCATTAATTTAACAGTAATAAAACGTCACTGGATGATGCATACTTCACATGAGTGGTTAATCAAATGTGCTATACTTCCCGCCCTTGTGGCATCAATAACACGTTCTTCATCAATTCGGAACATATAAGTTCCAGCGCCCTGTACCATAGAAAAAATGTCAAATGATTTCCCACATAGCCTTCTTCATCCACGAAGTCAGCACATCTTCATCAAAAATTACAGGACACTCGTGCAGGTTAATCTGAAAACTAAAAGGCTACTAAATGCCAAAAGCTAAAAAAATCAATCAGAGCATCCACATCAACATAATGAAATATGCAACAAAAAAAAGGACTCAAATGCCCTTTAATATTGTAGAATGGAGGCATGCAAGTCATGAAATCATTTCATCCACATGAATATATCAACTGTTCGGACGTACATGTAGAGATCCTCACAAAAAGCTTTTATAGCAAAAGTGTTTAGATCAAGAAACCATACTATTTAACACATACACACATCTGCAATAATCAGAGGACCAATAATGCCTGCCTGAAGGACACAAGGAGCCTTATTCGTGCAGTATAGCTACATTGGAGCACTTTCTTTAGCAATCAGTCATTGCCCATCTAACTAAACATACAAGGTTCCAGGAATGCCAAATGCAAAAAAGTGAATACACAAGGGTGACCATCAAACAATACAAAGTGCTTACCACTAATGAATTGTATATCAAGTGTTCTCTCCTGTCAGCTACTGGAGGTCGTATAAGTTCACCAGTATATTCAATCACCTTTAGTGCAATAAACATAAAAAAATTTAAGTGATTGTGTCAAAAAGTTGTATCAAATATATTGTGATAAAATCTATTTACCATGTCTCCAGCTCTATGTGGACATTTAGCAAAGACGCCAAAACCATGTATACCAGACTTACCTGAACCAACAACATTCTCAAAGGTTAACAACAATTGATATAAAATGATAAACCTTCAAGGACAGACCAGACACATATAGTTTGAAAAAAGACACAAGATCCATTGATAATATGTATATATGTGTGTGTGTGTGTATATATATATATATATATATATATTCAAATCAAATGCATGGAATTAGAACTTAAACGTTCTTCTTTGGCGACATATTGTCATTAATGATGTCCTCTATTCACAGAGAGAGACAAATGGTTATATGAAGCCAGGTCGATAGAAAATATTTTTGAAGCCCTCCATGAACATTAATGCATCAAAATAACAAGATTATCTGCCATCATATATAAGCCTTGAAAAGAAATGCAGAAAAGCACATAACTAAACTTTCTCACAGAAATAAAGAGTAAAGAGTAAAACCTAGAGCACAAAGGTATACACACAAATCGATCAAGGAAAATAAAGTGTGTGTAGATGAAAAACTGAGAGATCAAAGATATTAGATGGCACCAGGGACAGATCAATCCAAAGAATGATGCACTGTTGAATTTCAATATGATGATAAGGAAACTACAGTAACGAGAATAAAGATTGTAGTGACATTGTCAAAAGATGTACAGGCAAGCAGAAAATAGAATGACAGTTTCCAACATTTGTGATTATAGCTAGATAGACGAAAATAGAGCAGCAATAACCAAAAGAAGAACAAAACAGCCAATTAAACATGTGATCATAAATGTTTAATCATAAGTAGTCAGAACAACTTGACCATGAGACACAACTAGATGGTGTGCAAATCCGTGGTACAAGTGGTGGTAGTAAAACAGAAAGCAGTCAATTGGGAACCAAGGAAGACTGGAATGAGTAAACTCCGGGGGGTGGATTTTTATCCATTGAGAAGCTAATAAGGACATGATGCAAACTTTACCATGCAGGGGAACATTGCAAAAGCAGAAAATTGTTTGTCACAAGTCGTGTATTACATAAAAGCATCCCACAGTGAATTTTAGGGCTGCTGTCAAGTTGGAGAAAATTATGCTTTGACATCAACTGCTCTTTCACTTCATTCAATTTTACAAAATAATTAGATAATTTCTCCGTCTCTCCAACTAAAAACATGATAAAAGAAATAGAAGCATTACAGCAACACCACATTAAAACCAAAAAAAAAAAAAAAAAAAAAAAAAAAA
>CAIGRO010282399.1:0-12961 GCA_903798355.1 Fraxinus baroniana | reverse complement strand
TTCTTTTTCTTCACAACCAGAACTTTATCCCCAATTTCTTCAGTCCTATGTCCGATTTCTCTCCTCTCTTTCTCTCTTCAAATCTCACAAATTTCATCTTACACACTAAAATCTCTTCAACTTTTCACCAAATCTATCACTTTCATCACTTTTTCTCAACAAATCTCAAGTTTTCTTCTATTTTCCTTCAAGAAAATTCACAATTTGAGTTTTTAAGTTCATCACTCAAAACTTAATTTCTCTTAAAAACTTCATTAAAAATTGTCTCTTAAGCATTAATCAACTTCAAAAGTTTGTTACCCACTCATTTCCCTTCATTTTCACTAGTTTTCACAGCAAAATTTGAAAAATCAAAAACTTCTCTCACTGTAAATCAAAAATTTCAAAAATAACCATGCCTCCAAGGACGAAATCAAAGAAAGGGGAAGCAAGTTCATCGAATGTTGAAATTGACACACCCATGCCCGACCGTTTCACCGATTGTCCCATCTTATCGATAAGTCCATTGATTTATTTGAATTCTCTACCAGACCTCCTTCACTTAGGATAAAGGAATATTTTGAGAATATTGGGTGGACAAATGTGGTTACTATCTCGAAAAATATCTATCCTAATTTAATTCATGAATTTTACCGAGATCTCTTTTTTTACTCACTCCATATCACTTGCACTGTTAAAGAGAAACAAATTACACTCGATAGGAATACCATTAGAAAAATACTTGGATTAGGGGAATGTGAAAACCTTGCTTACATTCATCATTATCCCGTTAGGTTTGAAGGCTATGACGAACTCAAAGCTTGTTGTCGAGTCACCGATCGACCACTAACCACCATAATGACCATAAATCTAAATCACCTTACTATACCATGCAAAATTCTTTACCATACTATTGCTCATATTATAGTCCCCCGGAGTGGACATTTTGAAGATGTTCATCACCTCGACTTGTTCATTCTTGATTCCTTCCTTGTTGGTCGTCAATTGGACTTTCCCTAACTCTTTTTGAAGCAAATTCGACAAAGTTACAAGTCTCCTAAAGTCCTAGGCTTACCTTATGGCATGTTTCTTACATGAATCTTTCAATATTTCAATGTGACATTAGACGATGAGCCCTTTCTTAAGCTTAAACATACCGAAGTCATTAATCTCAACATCCTTAGATGCACGAAAATCGTTAAAGGTAATGGACAATGGGTGTGTCATACTCAAGGTTTCGATAACAACTCGGTCGACTTGGCCATTCACTTTAGAAAATGCGAAAGAAGGAATATATGGTCATGGTGGTGATGGTGATGACGGTGATGATTCTCCTCGAGCACAACATAGGGGTCCTACTCCACACGTAGCACCGACCCCGGGCCGAAATATGACCGAAAATCATTTCAACATCCTACAAGGCTGGATTGATTCTCTTACTACTATCATCAATGCACTTGATCAACGAATGGAGCAAATTATTTTATCTCAAGAGGCCTTCTTTGCACACGTGTTCCTTTTATCCTCAAGGACCTCCTCCACCGACGGAAGATTAAAACATTACCTCTTAGTTCTACTTTCGTTTTCGAACTCATGTTTTATTTTTCATGTTATGACGTATGATTACTTTCACTTGTTTTTCCTAACTTGCACATATGTCTTAATTAAGGGGGAATTTCTTCTAGCTTCATTGTCCCCATTCCTTTTTGATGATGCCAAAAGGGGGAAAATGAAGGAAAATATAGTTGTAATTGTGACTTGTTATTTCTATTATATTATGAACTATGTATTGTGACTTGCAATTATAATTTGTGATTAATGAATTGTGGAAATGCATGTCCATAGAGCATCATGCTATATATGATACAAACACGGTTTCCATTGATGTGTTTGATGTGTAAAGGATAGGGGGAAAATCTTGAATATTTCGACAAATCACTACAAATCACATAGTGTTTGTCATAGTCAAAAAGGGGGAAATTGTTGACATATGATTCATTATAGTTCCACTTGTTTTGATTATAANGAATATTTCGACAAATCACTACAAATCACATAGTGTTTGTCATAGTCAAAAAGGGGGAAATTGTTGACATATGATTCATTATAGTTCCACTTGTTTTGATTATAACAAACAATACACTTATATTTCTAACAAGTTTTGTTTGTCGAGTTTTTCATGAATATATCTTCTTAAACATTCAAAGACTCAAATCGTCATCCGTTGAAAAATAAGCAATCAAAAGAGAATCGAAGAGAACAAGAACAAGAACTTTGAAGTTTAAAAGTTAGAAGTCGTTTATCGGAATTCAAATGTAAATGTATTAACTCATCGATTCTTACCAAGTGCATAAAGCTCAAATTATTTTCATAATCCATCACTTGCATAAAAATACTTTTCATTTGTAAAATGAGATTGATTTTTTTTTTTAAAAGTCTAACTTTCGGTCAACCAAAATTGCAGAATTGATCGATCGAAATTCCAACGGTTTGATTTCTGCAACGGCTATATCACACTTTCGGTCAACCGAAATGTTCAACCGAAAGTTCCTGCAACCTCCTATTTTGCTCGATAAATATCCATCTCTTTTGCATTCGATTTAAAAAAAATAAAAAAAAAAGAAAAAAAAAAGAAAAAAGAACCAACAAGAGATTTTTTGAGAGCTTATTTATTGAAAAACATTGAGTTTACTTGATTCCATATTCTACTTCATTTATTATAAAGGTTTCTTGATCGATCAAACACATTTCATTAAATTCATCAAAAACTTTATTTTGCAAAGAACTTTTCTCAATCTCATCTATTCGTTATCCTTGATAAAAGTTTTCTTTGCCAACACTTTGATTTAAGTGTAAATCTCTCTTCATACTTAACTTGCATTAGTTGTTAAGAGAGATAATTGGTTGGAAAACTTTGATACAAAAATACAAATACACTTTGATTTAAGTGTAAATCTCTCTTCATACTTAACTTGCATTAGTTGTTAAGAGAGATATTTGGTTGGAAAACTTTGATACAAAAATCCAAACTATTTCATTATCAATTATTTATCAAAGTTTCCATCATAAACACTTGAACTTTATTGTTTGCTATCTATTGAAGTGTTACCCTAACTCTCTAAATACTTAACTTGATTATATCATTTGTTAAGAGAGTTCTTTAAATTGTAAAACTATCATTCATACTTTAGTGGTTTCGAGAGCCTTGTGAAAACTCGATTGTGGTTAAGGATAGGTGCTCCTTGTTGCAAGTCATCTAGGGATAGTGCTCCTTATTTTAAGTCACCTAAGGATAATTGTTCTTTGTTTGTAAGTAACTTAAGGATCAGTACTCATTGTTTGTTGGTTACCATTATAGTGCATTTGGTCTTTCTCGTAACGAAAAACTTGGTAACGGGTTCTTCTTGGGCAAACAAGTAGTACTCTAATTGTTAAAGCTTTCAACACCATATTGTTGGTCTTAAAAATGACCAAATAATGTAATACCTTAAAGTAAAAGAACATCGAGATTTTTCATCCTGAAGGCTCGGATGTTCAACCAAACGGCATGTTCATCACTTTGAGCATCGACGGATGTGGTTAATGCTCTGTACAATCAAAACGTTCAATAGCCTAGCATCAATGGCCACAAATTTGTCACTTGTCATCTGTCAATATTTCATAGCATTATAACTAAAGTCACATAACCAAAACGCGAGGTTACAAATATAGACACAATCAGGTTAGGCCAAAATCCATTTAATCATTAGGCTCGTCTCTGTTCAAGTTAAAATATTGGCCCAAAAAATGTTAAACATCCAAATATGGGAGTTTATGTGCCTCGATAAGAAAGAGATCATCAGAGTATAGCACAAGATCGCCTTTTCTTGCTGCTATGGGTCGACCTTTCTTGACACTTTGATTATACTCAAGTGGGGTTAGATATTAACTCCTTTATATTTCATTCGCTCTAGTACTTGCAAAATGTTATCCATTATTAATACTTAAGAGATTTAAGCAATTTCTAAATTTAGGTAAAGGTAGTATTTTGGTTCCCATATCTGCTGAATTACACTTAGTAGACACATTCACATTTTCATAATATTCTTTTCTAACACATCTCTAATAAAATGAAATTTAACATCGATATAGTTTGTTCAATCATGAAAAAGATGATTTCTAGCGTATTGCAGATTTGATGGTAGAATGTAAAACAATATTATTACCAGCAAAACCAATTTCAATTAACAAATACATGTATCATTTATAGTAAAGACAAGTAAATACAGATATTCTATTGTCACTATTATCAATAAAATCAGAATTAACAAACCATTTTAAACTCCTTCGATTTATTAAATATTAACCCAACATTAGTCGTTCTTTTGTGATATCTTAACAACCATTAATAGCCTCTCAGTGACACTAACCAGGGGACTTATCATATTTATAATCTTTCTGCAGTGTGCTCGGCTTATTGTTCTTTTATATAGACTAGCGTTTTGTTTATAGGTTCATTGACTTCCATTTCAATATTAAGAAAGTAGCGAAGAGAGATGTTACGTTTTTATATCGCAAGTATACGATATCATGACAAGCAACGTAGTGGAGCCTTGAGTCCGGATATCGTTCCCACGAGAACTAAGGGCCTGTTTGGGCCAGATTAAGATTTGATTTTAATCTAAGTCAAAATCAAACAATCAATATCAACCACATCTTTCATGGGTCTCACATCTTTTCGACCACACATTTCAGCAAAACCAATTTCAATTAACAAATACATGTATCATTTATAGTAAAGACAAGTAAATGCAGATATTCTATTGTCACTATTATCAATAAAATCAGAATTAACAAACCATTTTAAACTCCTTCGATTTATTAAACATTAACCCAACATTAGTCGTTCTTTTGTGATATCTTAACAACCATTAATAGCCTCTCAGTGACACTAACCAGGGGACTTATCATATTTATAATCTTTCTGCAGTGTGCTCGGCTTATTGTTCTTTTATATAGACTAGCGTTTTGTTTATAGGTTCATTGACTTCCATTTCAATATTAAGAAAGTAGCGAAGAGAGATGTTACGTTTTTATATCGCAAGTATACGATATCATGACAAGCAACGTAGTGGAGCCTTGAGTCCGGATATCGTTCCCACGAGAACTAAGGGCTTGTTTAGGCCAGATTAAGATTTGATTTTAATCTAAGTCAAAATCAAACAATCAATATCAACCACATCTTTCATGGGTCTCACATCTTTTCGACCACACATTTCAAAAACTTATATCACGATCCACTAAAAATCTGATTTTAATCCACACCAAACACCCTCTAAACTTTAGGACTTAATCTAATTTTTTCAACTCCTATTTGATAAAAGAAAGTAAAGAAATATGATAGTTGTGATTATTATTATTATTTTTAACTACTTGAAAATATCATGTTTTGCAAACAATAGTTGACTGAAGATTCGAATATGAGATAAATATCAGGACATAACAATTTCATCTTTTGATCACCTTAATTCTTAATTCAAGATTCATAACCTAATGTAGTGTTCGATCGAATTCTTTTATTGTATTCAATTTATCCCTCTTGAGTTCTCATTGAGCCTATTTAACTAACTAAACTACATATCTCTATGTGAATCAACTTTAGTTAAATGAAACACTAGTACTAATAATTCATATTATGACCGCAATAATTAATATAAGTATCTCTATAAGTTACACTAATTTATCGAATTTTACTATATGGACTAAATCTCAAACTCACATCTCGATTCGTAAGAGACTCACATAATCATCAAATTGGTGATCACTTAATTCAATGCATTAAACTCACAGAAATCTTGAATAGAAAAAAAAAATTATCACAAGTTGACTACAGTGTTTGCCCTAATAAGAACTAAGTTATTCATAATGTAAAAATAAACATACAAAAAAATTGTCTTTGTATACATCACTTGATTATTTGAATAAATCCTCCTTGCAGCCGCTTTCATGTATAAATATATGTTTCACCAAAATTTGATGGAGCGTGAATAATTCCTAAATTTCTTGACAATTATTGATGAATTATTTTACAAAAATCTGGAATTAATTCTTTTTCCTTGCGTGTTCGTCTGTTTTATGTGCTTGTATATCTTCTCTCTTTAGTTCTAGCAGCCATCAAATTTGACTTCAATAGAAAAAAAAAAAAAAAAAAACCAATTTCTTTCTCTTCTTTTCCTCCCCGTCTGCATGTATGTGTATCTAAACCTCTATTTTTGACTTCCTCTCTCATTTCTCTTTTTTTTTTTTTTTCTCTCTCTCTCTTTTTCTATCCTCTTCTCTCTCATCACAATCACTATTTTTCTTTCTTTTCTATGCATTTTCTTTTTCTCCCTTCTCCGCGTGTATATAATGGAATATATAATATACATATATAGGTTTAATTTGGACATCCAATTCAAAACTGCCTTTTTGTGTATATATATTTTCCTTCAAGTCCCTCACTTTCCAAAGTATGAAATTTGATCTCCAAACTTTACATCCAGTAGCCAATTTAGTCCCCGTACTTTAAAACCTAATAAACACACAAACATGTCATGCTAAATACCTAATTAGTGGCCAGTCAATCAAGTAAAGCAAAAAAATAAAAAATAAAAAATTAGCTAGCTAATCTGGCTTCTTATGAATTCATAAGTTATTTCAATTCCTGACCCTCAATTGTCAAATATGTTCTTTCATCACTTGTAAGATTTATGCACCCCAAACTTATTATTTTTACTCTTTTTTAGTTTGTGAACTAAGGCTGGATTTTCTACGATCCTCACCTCCTAGTTTAGACAAAATTTCACCAATTATAGTTCAACATGATAATGAACAAGGATTCTTCATTAAGTTTGATTGATTCAATATCTAGGATTTAACTAGGCTAACAATTTCTTATTAAAAGTTAAATTTTCTTAAACAAGTACTTGAGACTTAACCAATGCATTTGGTGCATCTTCTATTTTATGTACCCGCTTTTTCTGATTTTTTTTTTTAAAATTCACACATGGAATCCCTATTTATCTCAACATCTTCCAACAACAATGAAATCCCCCTAAACTATTTTAAATTTGGTTCAAGAATGTAAAATTTAGTGATTTTGAGTTTAACATCTATGGTTCACTATTTCAAACTATCCAATTATGAAATCAACTCATTCCTACACATTGCTTAACTTAATTTATGTTCTCAATATATATCAAAATTTAACATAGATAAACAAAAATTAATCTAAGTATGCAACTTATTCACCATTCAAAAATCAATTCATCATTCAATATATTCATTATTGTCAGTCATTCATTATTGTCAGTCAGACCTAACTCACATAAGTATACAAAAAGAAACTATTTATATTATATTATTTATTATTAATTTTTGAAATTTTTAAAACTTTTTTTACTAAAGAAGTAAAATCACACAAAAACACATAACAAAATGAAAACTCATATTTTTCACCCTCAAACTTAAACTAGACATTGTCATCAACGTCATTAATCATAAATCCGCATATAAAGGGGCGGGGAAGAAAGTGAAGAAAAGACTCATCTCATATGACTTGTAATTCAATGGATAGCTTTCATATTGCTCACATTGGCTCCTTGGTAAATATTGGTTTAAATGTTCGACGACATCGTGTTCCTGAAAAATCAAATAAAGCATTAAGATCAAGCAACTGGAACAAGTATTACTTAATTTTAACATCTAATAAGACAACTAACATATCGAAGACTTTAGGGGAAACAGGGAATAGATGACACAAATAAACTTAAAATAAACTAAATTATCCTGAAACTAAAAAATAGAATAAATAAAAAGGAAGAAAGCTTGAGTTGCCTGCTAAAAGGAACTTCTTTAATGTCATTAGCTTAACTTTGTGCCATGTTTGATCATGGTGGCTCGAACCAAGTTATGCCACCATTGCAATTTGTGCAATTTTCATTTATCCACCCTTTTTTTGCTCTCCATATTTTGATATTTCCATTTTCTTCTCTACCAAGATTTGATTTTCTATTCTGACAATTTCGTTGATTAGGTTGCTCTTCTTCATCAATTTTAAAGTAATGATTTTTATTAGAAGGTTTCTCAAATGGGGTATAAATATTAAATATATCTTGCTTGTTCTCCACCCTTAATATTAGCTCACCTTTCTTATGTCAATCAAAGTTTGACCCGTTGCTAAAAATGATTGTCCCAATATTATTGGAATGTCTCGATCGTTGGGTATGTCCAGCACAATGAAATCCACCGAAAATATTAAATTTCCTACTTTCATGAGCACATCTTTAACTTTGCCACGTGACTTTGAAATTGTTGTGTTAGCTAGTTGTAGTGTTATTGATGTTGATTTGACTTCACACAATCCCAATTTCCTATAAACAGAATATGACATTTGGTTTATACTAGCACCTGTGTCACACAATGCATTAATAGCACGAGAATTTCTAATTAAAATAGGTAAAGTAAGAGTCCCTAGATCTTTCAACTTGGGAAGCAATTTATTTTGCACTATTGCACTACTTTTCTCCGTTAATGCCACAATTTCAAACTCTGAAAGCTTTCTTTTCTTTGTCAACATCTCATTCAAAAATTTGTATAGCTTGAAATTTGTATTATTGCATCAATTAACAGAATATTAATCTAGAGCTTCTTAAGAACATCAAGAAATTTTTCAAATTTTGTACCTTTTTTATTCTCCTTGAGCATATGAGGAAAATGAATGGAGGTGTAAGCCTTGACTAGACTTAGTGCCTTGGAAGTGGATGTTTCTGTACTTTTTTCATTCTCAATTGAGGCGGCTGCATATTTTTTCTCCATTATTGCTTCACCAACATCTTCCTGGTCATCTTTTCATTTTGGTCGTTTCACAGTAATGTCTAGTAATTGTACCACACTTCTTGTATTTATAGCATGAATATTTTCCTTCATTGACTTCTTTCGAAGTCTTTGGGGAAATGAAAGTGGAGGTACATAAGTTTTAACTTTTACAGAAGCTCTGAGTGGATTGTTTTACACTGCTCTTATTGTCATTAATTGCTCTTTAGGATTGTATTGCTTGTCAATGATCCCTATGGACGTTTTGCGAGTTGTTGAGCTATCGATCAATTTGTATCTCCAACTTCTTGATAGATGTTTGCTGATTTTGAAAATTAGTATTAATCTATTGGAATACTTTGTCTGTTTTCTACACATATTGATGAAACCTCTTCCCCAAACTTGGTTTGTTCTCTTGCTGGGCATTATTTGAACCATTCCCTTATTAATTATTTGACCATCAAAAATTCGAGTGTTGTCTCCATTCTATGTTATATGTTTGCGAATATGGGTTAAAATTGCAGAGCCATTCTTGAATAGAGTTGACTTGTTCTTCAGGAAAGCCCATAAATATACAATTTTCTGCTAAATGGTTAGCTTCACAGTTTTCACATGATGGAACACCTGAGTTACGTGTGCTCCTCTCGTTTGTGATTTCACCTATAGCTCTACTTAATTTATCAAAGCTGCTATTTACGCGTTGGTAGATGTTATGCTATCTAATTCATACATCCTAGATGCACTCAGTGCCACTCTTTCTGATGAAAATATTAAATGTGTAGTGGCAATTAACTTAAATAAATATATGGTTTATTGTACTAATTTTCCTATGACCGATCCACCAGCAGAGGAATCCACCTGAGATTTTAATAGTAACGCGATTTTGGTGTAGAATTACTGCACTTGATTACCTATTGTAATTCCATGAATTGGATACTTTCGCATCAGGTCTTTGAATCTGATTCATGCCTCGTGATAGCCCTTTTCATCTTTCTATTGGAAAGTTTAAATCTCCAATATGATTTTAGCTACTTTCGCCGGTAAGAAGAATTTGTTATAGAATTTTTTGGTCAGTTCTTCCCATATAGCAATGCTTCCATGAGGTTTGGCATCTAACCACTCCAATGCAGCATCTCTCAGTGTATATGGAAATAATCGCAACTTAATAATGTCTTCATTAACCCCCGGAGTATGGAAGTTCTGACAATTCTAAAGAAATATGGAGATGTGTGTATTTGGAGTTTCATGAGATAGCCCATAGAATTGGAGAGTGTTGCTATCAAATTGATTCACTCTATCCTTATCTGAAAATTATTTACCATGTAATCTGGATACACAATACTGGACCGCGCATGCATGACTATAAGCTTCGAAAATATTGAAATTGGCTAGTCTCTTTCATTTATTTCCCCTTGCTCCTACTGTTGATCCGGTGGCGCTGCTACTCTTGTGTTCACTTGTCCAATTGGCTTAATAAGAATATATATATTTTGATAGTCAGTCATTTGATGCTGCTGTTTTTTGTTTGTGTTCCTTGCATTTTCGTATGAAAGTACATTCTATTTTTAAGTCAAACGTTCAAGATCATCGTCTTAGGTACAGAACATACAACGAACACCTTTTTCTGTAAATAAAAGAAAATAAACAAATCAAATAACAATTGAAATAAAATAAACTAAAACTAAAAGTAAATAATCCTCGATAACGACACCAAAACTTTGTTGCGTTTTTTATATCGCAAGTGCACGCTATTGTAACAAGCAGTATAGTGAACATTTAAGTCCAAATATTGTTCCCACGAGTACTAAACTTCAGGGCTTAATTTTATTTTTCTAACTCCTATTTGATAAAAACAAGTAAAGAATTATGATAGTTGTGATTATTATTATTTTTTTAACTACTTGAAAATATAAAATTTTGCAAATAACGGTTGATTGAAGATTCGAATAGGGATAAATATCAGGGTATAAAAATTTCATTTATTGATTACCTTAATTCTTAATTTAAGATTCATAACCTAATGTATTGTTCTATTGTATTCAATTTACCCCTCTCAAGTTCTCGTTGAGCATATTTTGCTAATTAAATTATATATTTCTATGTGAATCAATCTTAGTTAAATGAAACACTAGCCATAATAATTCATATTATGACCACAATAATTAGTATATGTATCTCTACACGTTATACTAATTTATTAAATTTTACTATATGGTCTAAATCTCAAACTCACATTTCGATTCGTAAGAGACTCATATAATCATCAAATTAGTGATCAATTAATTCAATGCATTAAACTCCTAATAAAACAAACATATATAAGTATAATCACAAAAATCTTGAATAGAAAAATAAAGGATCACAAGTCAAATACATTGTTTGCCCTAACATGAAAATTAGTTATCCATAATGTAAAAATGAACACACAAAAAATTATCTTTGAATACATCACCGGATTATTCAAACAAATCCTCCTTACAGCCGTGTTCGTGTATAAATATATGTTTCACCAAAATTTGACGGAATGTAAATAATACCTAAATTTCTTGCACAATTATTGATGAATTATTTTACAAAAATTTGACTTCCTCTCTCTTTTCTCCCTTATTTCTCTCATCTTTTCTCTCTTCGAAGTTGTCGTTTTTCTTTCTTTTCTGTGCATTTTCTTTTCCTCCCTTTTCTGCGTGCATACACTGTAATTTATAGATTTAATTTGGGCCTCCAATTCAAAGCTGTCTTTTTGATATTTTCCTTCAAGTCCTTTACTTTTCAAATTATGAAATTTGATATCCAAACTTTGCATCTAATAGCCAATTTAGTCTCTATACTTTGGATTTTGCCATTTTTTCGCTATTTTGCATTCTTTTCTCCAATTCTTTATCAAACATAAAACTTTACCTACAAAATGCAATTTAACATAAATTAGGTAGAATTTTATCTAAAAGACAATAAAATATCATCATGTAGAGCCTCTAATATCAAGGGAAAAGCCACCAAAGAAGCATATGAGATGGATTCGTCAAGGTTGATTGATGAGTTTAGTGGACAAAACGATCGATGTGAAGTCGACAAGAAGTGAAAGTCTGACTTCCCTCAAAGTTGGGGACGAGGGTTCATTCTTACAAGGATCGCTTCTTCCTAGAAGAGAAAACTGGCTAATGTTCCATCTAAGATCACGAGATGAGCTTGTTCAGTGCCACATCTCATAGCTCTAGGATCCAATTTTTCATGAGAGGTCCTCGAAAATGTGCCAATCCCTATGTAGTGAGGAGCTGAGCATCCTTTATTTACTCATAAATTTGCTAAGAACACTAATAGCGTAGGCTAAATCTGGTATAGTACATACAATAATGTACATGATAGATTCTACAACATTACCATATGAAATTTTGTTCATTCTAATTTATTCCTCTTCAATTTTGGGAACTGTTCAATAGACAACTTAAAATGACCAACAAAAGGCAAACTAACAGTTTTAGTTTTAGGCATACAAAATCTACTCAAAGCTTAAGAAATGTAGGGATGTTGGTTTAAGAAGAACTTGTTTCCTATTCTCTTTCTTTTAATTTCCTTTCCTAATATCCTACTTGTAGGTCCTAACTTTTTTCATTCAAATTCATGTTTTGATTTCTATTTTATAGTAATAATTTCACACATCACTTCCACCAAGCAACATAGTATCTACATGTAACATAAGATAGCAAGAATTTGAACCCCCTTTACCTTTAAAATAGAAAAATGGATCATATTCATTTTTATTGAAACTAAAAACAAATTAATCGAAGTCAGTGCAGTAATTGACCTTCCAACTCAATCACCTTACGGAGCTAGCATAGTTGTTGTTGTGCAAACTTTGATTTAAATATTGTTCATGGTGGTTGATGGGAGTTCGTTACATTTCGACCACTAATTATCTCGATATTCTTACATTCGTTTAACATACATGGTACATTTGAAAAGATGGACAACTCTCAATTAGACTGTATTACTAAATCAAAGTAAATGAAGTTAATGCTTATTATTTGTGAATGTCCCAGTGCAATGATGCAAGAGCTAACTTGACATGGAATTTGTACCAAAAGAAAATGTCATCGATGCCCATGAGATGATATGCCATGAGCCATCATAATCACTCCTTCTCTTAAAAGAG
>CAIGRO010282346.1:0-11375 GCA_903798355.1 Fraxinus baroniana | reverse complement strand
ATGCTAGCCATCAGAGAGGGACTGGGAGTTTGCAGTAGAGATTGGGCTGTGTGTTCACATTGCAGATGCGGATTCCTTGCTTTCGGTCCAAACCATCAACCTTCATTTTCCGTTCTCCCCTGTGCTGAATATAGCTGAAGACTGCAGAATTCTTATGGCTCGGATGGGAAATTGTCTGGTCCGACACGCCCCAAGACGAACTAATCAGGTGGCTCATGAACTAGCATTTCTGGCAAAAAATTCTAGGACTGATTTTATGTGTTGTGAAGAGGTACCAGATTCACTCCATTGTGAATCTGGTAAACTATGATGTTGCGCATTTGAATGATTAATGAAATTTTGATGTTTCAAAAAAAAAAAAAAATTCTATATTAGAAATACTAAGTACATACATATTTGCCAAAATATAAAACTAATTTATAAGAAATTGCTATGAAATCCCAAAAAAAAATAAAAAAAAAAAAAATAAAATGAAAGCGTGTTCACATACGTTAAAGCTTGTTGAGTAATCCTTGGTTTTTATTTGATTACAGGTGAGGGTGAATTAGGAATTAATGGAGTGAACTCGGTTCGGGTAGATGAGATTTTTTCACAATAAAGATCCAAATACAATTTTTTTTTTTTTTTTGATAGAATTGATGTCTTAACCGAACATGATTGGTTTTTTTTTCCCCATCTTTCAATAGTTTCACGCCAAATATTTTCTATCATGAAAATTTGTACTTATAGATTGAATTTTTTTATGTGTTAATATGTATTTAATTGTTATAATTGAGATTTACTTTTACTTGAAAAGTATTTGCAATTTAACCTTATTTTATGTTGTTTTACGGCTCTCTCTGAGAGAGAGTCTCTCTCTCTCTAGAGAGAGAGCGACAAGTTCATCTATTAATGGTCAAAATGAAGGTAGTGATGAATTTTATTATATAATTAAAATGTAAGCGATAATTTATGCTAAAAATGACCAATAACGAACGAGAGAGAGAGAGAGAGAGAGAGAGAGAGAGAGAAGTTCATCTATTAATGATCAAAATGAAGGTAGTGATGAATTTTATTATATAATTAAAATGTGAATTAGTCTACTTGTACAAATTAGTGTACAAAAATGTTGACAAAATCGACATTGACCATTTGTGAAATTAACCCGCAAAACTAATCTGTCAAGATGCTAGCATTCAAATTTTTAAAAAACTTTTTTACGAAATTGAATACTAATCGTTTTAACGAAAAATCCAAGAAGAAAAAGACATGGACCTAAAAGAAATTAGTAGAATACATTAATCATAACTGGCAAGAATTAAACTACTTGTACAAAATAGTGTACAAAAATGTTGACAAAATCGACACTTGGCGCCCCCTTATTGGAGGGGCGATTTTGTCAACCTTTTTGTCAAATTTTTTGTACTCATAATGAAGGACCAATAAGTGATAATTTATGCTAAAAAGGACCAATAATGAATGCGTTACATTTAGCAAAGAATAAGGACGAAAAATGTAAACTTCCATTTTTATAATCCCATTACATTCATGTATTGACCTCTCGTTGACATATTTGCCATCATTTTTAGCATTTGACAAAGGAAACGTTCTTTCAATTCACATGACAACTAAGACGTGTGTAAAGATTTTGTAGACTATTTTCGTGTTCACGTGACATCATTTGACTATTCAACATATAATATAATAAAATACTTATAATTGAAAAGAATATCTCAAAAATTGTGCTTAGCTAGTGCTTGCGTCAAACAAGGATAACTTGACATAAGCATTATAAACAATAATCATGTTAGAATTACAGGAAAAAAAAAAAAACTAACAGAACATTTACGGACACTCAGAAAGTAGGAGGGGAGGGGGTGTGGGTGGGTGGGTGGTTTTTTTTTTTTTTTTTTATTATTTTCATTTTTTATTCACGTAGGACCCACCCATGTGAGGGTCCGTTAAACTTCTGACAAATGAATAATTTGACAATCCAGCTTAATTCTATAAACAAACAAGGTATGATGATGATGTCTACGAGGAATAATAGTAATATAATAATGAACAAGGTAAGTCGGGAAAGTATTGTTACACGAACCGCACTCGGTGTATAGGGACCAGTTTCACAGGTCCCTGCTAAGCAAGACACACAGGCGGGGCTCGTGCTACTTTTTTTAATACATGTGGAGTCCACCCCTTTGTGAGGGAACAATTGCCCCGTACACTGGACATTATTCATTGTTACAAGCACTAAAAGCCAGATAAATTATTGTTGTACATGATGAGATATGTCATTTATTCTCCAAGTCGATATTGCTATCTTTACCCATAGAAATATCAATACATTCACTAATATGATCATTAGAGTCGATAGAATATCATTAATAATAATGACAAGAACGTTATCCTATAACCTATAAATTTCGACAATCAACACTACCACTCATGTAGTGACAAGGACTCGCAACTCTGGGAGGAGCCACCAACAGCCCTAATCATACCTATTGTCTTATTGAATCATCTAAATAGACTCGTCCATATAAACTAACCTAAATGGTAACTCGATTTATTTGGCAATGGCTAATTTGCAAATATAAATTATAATATAGGAAGGTAAAAAAAAAAAAAAAAAGTTCCAAAAGGCACAAGAAGGCATGCTAAATGTACTCTTCATCGGACAATAATCATGCGACAAGCAACTTTCTTCAACTACTTGATGACACACTCACATCCACTCATGTTGTTTGTACATTGGACCACTCTTTGTATTGATCATAAATGGTACGTGTTAATTGCATTTACGGTCACTATGCTTTGATTTAATTTTCAAATTAGTTATTGTATTTTATTTTGTGTTACCTAAATCACTATATTTTAACGTTGTTTAAATTTTGGGTAACTTCGTTAATCTTCATTTATAGTCCTGTTTATTTATTTATATCATTATTATTATATTTTTCACTACATATGAAATTAAATAAAAAAAAATATTCCATAGCATATATATAAAAAAAAGCATATATAATTCCGTGTAACATAACATGGCACATCCATATTTATCAATGAAAATAGCAGATTCAATGAGAGATTGTGAGGAGAAAAAATGATGATATTGTCATTTCACTAATTGAAAACGTTGTAGCATGTCCGTGAACTAGCAAAAGCATTGACATAAAGGACATTGAAAAATTTTAAATCACATTAAAAAGCTAACATCATCCATCTACACTTTTCTTTTTTACAAATCTAGTCAATGTGGGGTTGAAAAATTATGAGACTCATGAAAAACGTGGTTAATATTGATTGTTTGACTTTAACTTCGATTAAAATTTGATTTTAAGCCGAAACAAATATGGCCTAAATAAGACACCAACACGTGTCATTTTTGTTCATCTTCTTCTTTGTTTCAGCAATAATCTCAAAATAGTATTCACTTCATTCGTGATACGGGTTCGATGCATTGACAAACGGCGTGACGAATTATCAGTTTGTGTGTGATGTATCTTCAAGTAGGTGTTTGTTCTTGCTCGAACCCAGTTTGTAGCGACGAATTGGTGTTGCCATTTTCCGATTTCAAACTGCCGGAGGATATGAAATTAGGTTGGATATTTACTCTTTTTCAAACGGGATTGTGTGGAAAGTGTCTAGACAACTAATAGGGTATATATATACTTATTGAAAATTTTCCAATCGACGGAATCTTAGAATGAATCGCGAATTTTGTGATAGAATCTTCAAATTATATAAGAAAAGGTCGAAACTATATGATTTTCAGATTGAAGTGTAATATTTCTTCACGGCTATTAGGGATTTCATTAATAGCAAAGAAATCAGGAGAATATGAAATCGCACCATGGATATCAATTTTTAGGCATAATGTATGAAATAAAACCTAGATTTGTATATAAAGAAAGTTATGAGAGTGATGGAACTCGGAAATTCTTCAAATCATTGGTATTTTTTTTTTTTTTGGCTTCAAGAGGAAGACTACGATTTAGGAATTTTTTTTGGCCAAATATCCACGAGTGTAGAGGCGTATTTGGTGGAGTGATTATAGCCAAAGAATCAATTAATTGATGAGAGATGTAATTTTGTATTTTTTTTAATTTTACTATATAAAATGCAATATTTGTGGTTTAAAAAACATTTAATAATATAATTTGAATATTTAATAAAAACAAGGTATATGGTATAATTTCCACTCGAACAAATAAACTAACAAAGACCCACAGACCTTATTTTCAGTTGGGCATAAGTCATAACAGAGAAATCGACATAAATCGATGGGGATTAAAATTAAATTTTTAGTAAATTTTAATAAAAATTAATTAAATATATAGTTGAAAAGTTATGAATCTTATAAAATGGGTAGTTAAAATTAATTAAATTAAATCTCACCAAACAGGAGCTTGAAAGAAATTTGTTTTCTTAACACCATGCTTTCATTTTCTAGCATCTTTGCTGAAGGTCTTTTCAACAAGATAAATATTACCAATCAAATTCAACTGATACAATTTCTAACCCAATAATCCAAAGAAGCATCAACTAATATTTGGGCTCAACTCTTAGTCTTTAAATAATAATATTAATAACTTATTTACTTATAAGTTAATTTCTAAGCTTAGCCATCAATTGTTTAACTCACAATTTTCAGAAGAAATGTGGTAATATATTTATAAAACACTCCCATCCTATCAGAATCCAAATGTAGCAACTGCAAACTTTTACCACCACGAAAACAAGATTCAGAAAGAATATAAATGAAAATGGAGAAATTCAAAGCCTCAACCATATCCAGCTTCTCCTTCAAACTAATCAAGATTCCATTTCATTTTTGTACACAATTCTAACTACAAGTCACCATACCAGCAAACATCTAGGAAAAAGAACAAGAAACAAACATTCTGAAAAAAAATTTAGAACTAAACTGGTCCAATAACTAGATCTTCCCGTCGTTAATTTCAGCATATAAAATCGAACAAATAGCCTCCCATGGGAACAAAACCGGGATGTGGGGAAATTAGGGGTTCCTCGACCTTAGCCACATGTTGTTTACCTTTGTTTCTCATCTCTATCACCTTCTTGTGGGAGTTGGAGTGCACTGATGGAACAAATGTAGGACTTGCTGCAGGACGATATTCTGGATATAGGCGTCCTGACCTGTATCGAACCCCACATGCATTGCAAAGAGTCTTTGGTCCTGTTGGTCCCTCCCTCCATTGTGGTGTCTTTGTCACTTCACAATGTGTGCATTTCTTTGACGCTGTAACCCGCTGTAATAAAGTATTTTGCAGCTCTACAGAATCCGACACCATTGATGAAGCTTTAGCCTTCTGAAATCCTTTGTCCATGGTTTCATTGGCAACTGGAATTTGGGACAATTTCTTCCTCTTGTCTTTGTTCTTCCTGAAATTTGAAGCCTTCTTAGAGGTGGAAGAAATCGAAAGCCACGGGTGTACAGTCGAGGATTTAACTCGCTTGGATCTGGCTTGAACTGGAATGACAATGCCAGCTGACAGCCATGGAAGAAATCTAACTCTCTTAGATTTGATCGGCACACACTTCCCAACAGAGCAGCATCTGCTACTTTCAAGCACAGAAACGGGGCTTTGCGTCTGGAAAACACCGTACTCTTGGGCCTCAGTAAATTTATGCTGGCGGAGAATAACTGAGCTGGAGGTTTCTTCTGGAAGCTTTTTTTGCTCACGTGTTTCATCAATCTTAATGGTAAAGCAATCAAAAGAATGATCAGAGAAGAGATTATGGCATAATAGAAGAAATAAAGCATAAAAATGATTATACAGCTATTTAGTTCTGCATTCTAGGTTCCACACAAGATCACAAACTTTAAACAAAGCATGCATACAGCATGAATACTTAATATGGTGGTATCGGGTCACCAACTAAACAACATAACCACCACAAAAGCCCGATAAAGAAGGTGGGGTTGGGGGGGGGGGGGGGNCACGAGATGCAGGCAATTTGCTGTTAAATACCCATCTTCGGTTTAAATAATGACCAGTTCAACAGTCGGTCATAATTCTAATTTCGTCGAAGGAGGGGTTTGGTCTGATGATCACCACAAATATTCAGCCAGAACTGAAAAGATTTTGTGTTGGCTTCAAAGAATGTCACCAATTGAGATCAAGAGAGTGATGCAAAAACTCCAGAATGACCTGCTGGAACTTGACATATATTTTGAGGTCACATATTTCAATTAGCGAACAAGTGCATCATAAATGATATATCAACTTTTCTCTGCTTTGAACACCCTGCTGCCATGTGTAAAATGTATTTTAAACTAGAAAGCTTAGCAAGTTACATTGAATTCATGAAGAATTTCGTATACACGCCAAGAAGTTTCACAAGGAACAGAGTACCACACCATATGACAGTTCCATTTCTAGATGTGCAATTACGGAGGTGTTTGATAGCTATTATTGAAAAAATAATATATTTTAAATAGTGATTTGATGTGAAATATGTGGTTAAAAAGTAAGGAAAAATTATTGATGTGATGTAAAATATTATTTTATTGAAGAATGTGTGATTGAAAATAAGTTTTGAAATAATGTATTTTGAAAGAATGCGTGTCAAACAGGGGCTACGTGGTTACAAAGGAATGCTCTAAAGCATAATCTTTACACTTTGTATAGAAAGTGCTGAGTCCATAGAGTTAAAATTAGAAGGCAATAGGGGAGTTGGAATGTTTTTCATCATCATGGAATAACAACTCATGAATACCTATTGGTAATGCTGTAATGACCTCATTACTTTTGCGACCCACTAGAAATCGGTTAGATGACAATTCCTAAACATGAATGTCTATGGTTTACAAAAGTGGAGCTACTGGTAATTTAAGGTCACTACTAGGATAATCGCAAGCACATGGAGTAGAACCACCCTCAAAACCAGCTTCTAAGGAGTGGATGCCCAAGTGCTTACTTATAAGTCAAAGACCAAGTCTTAGAAATGTGGGACTTAATTCAGATCGTTACAATTCTCTGCTTGTAAAATTAACATGCACAGTAACCCATATTCAGAGCTTGGTGACTTTGGGTACCCAGTCTTTGAATAGTAGCAGTTGTCCAAAGGTCACCACAACTGCAACACGTATTGTTCCAAGGATGAGTAGAACTTAACTTGTATAAGAAGGCTGTCCAAGTGTTTATAAGCCCACTAACCAATCTTAACTTGACAAACAGCAATGTACTCACTTAGAACCATTACAAACCCAACCCTCCTTGTAAGAACTGATGTCTGGCAACTCACACTCCCAGCCAGGTGATTTCATGAACCCTACCTTCAACTGGAAGCAACCTCTTCAGGTTGCTCATCTGCAACGACGGTCATTCCCCTAGTAGGTGGCCACACTAATACCCTAGTTATAAGCGCATCAACTTGACACATCTCAAGCCAGTCGAGGAAATAATCTTTTTTTATCTTTTGTCCTTGCATCTCAGTTTCAATATGGACCCAACCTGAGATACGGGATGTGCTAACGTCATTCTACAAAAAAGATGAGAATAATATTTAAAGAAGAAAAATCCAGATCCAGAAGTATTAAAATGATAACTCATCAACCAGTCAATTACAGCATAGATAATACTACCCACTAATTTCATAGAAGTTGGCATGTTAAACTCACTGGAGCAACCGATTTAGGCGCGGGATGTGGTAACACAGTGCCACTTTTGCCACGTGGATTTGGTGGCAACTCCATCAATGTGTCGGTTGGAATAGGCCCCAGGAATTGTGACTTACTCACATCCCATTCTCCAACCAATCCATCTCCTTCCAAACTCTCCATAGGAAAATCCAAAAGACTGAGTATGCTCTCAAACTCTTCATCTGCCGCAGCCCCATTAACAATCCCATCCCAACAGCTTTTAGGTTCAACCATATTCATATTCTGGAGAATTTGCAAAAAACAAACAATGTAACACAATCTAGCAAAAGGAAGCCATGTCAAGGACCAAGACAAAGATAATTGACAATCATGTCATATTTATACATATCAATAATATAACAAGGAGGATGATTTTATTGGTTAAGGTAAGAGAAAATATCTGTATATTGTAATAAGGAAAACAAATAAATTGATTTTATCTAATAGATTGGATTAGTACTAAAACATTCGTAACATTATCATGTAGTTTTATGTACATGGGAAAAATTTCGAGAGAAGATACAAAATTACCAATTTTCTTGAAAATCTTGGTACCATTTAAAGACTAAACCAAACATAGAAATCCTATGAATAAGATTCTAGGAATCCTCTGTTTGTTTACGATTTCTTCCCCTCTTGTTATATAATCCTATATTTACATTCGAATTAAGTCTTCAGTAGTTACTAAATTAAGTAGTTGTCAAATTAATAGTAGCCAATCATTATAACACGAGAATAACAAATAAAAACATAAATTAGAAAAAGGGTACTAAAACTAAAATATATTTTTCTCCAGCTCATCAAATTTTTGGTGGAAAATGGAAATAGTAAATTCTTAACCAGGAAATGTAAGATAAAATGCACGTGGTTTTATTAATAGAAAATGAGGGAAAAGGTCCTTTCCTTTTTGATTTTTCTTATTATATGACACGACACCTCTATTCATTTCCTTTTCACTTTCAATTCAAACGTTAGCCCTAAAAAGCTAAGACGAAAAAACCAGCGGCTATGTCGGTTGCTGAGAAAATGCAAAGAAGAAGGAAAAAAAAACATTATCATAAAAAACCCACATAAAAAAAACTATGTATGCCCAAAAAAAGAAGTACCCCAAGAAAAAATGGTTAAAATACACAGTTTTGAACTCCATTTTTGGAAGGAAAATGCATGCAGAAAGGGGAATGTAAAATGGGGGGCAAAGAGTGAACTTTTGCAGTAAAAAAGAGAAAAAACTCAAAAAAAAGGGTATGAAGAAATGGGTAAGAAAATGCACTATAACGGAAGTGTGCTTTTAGTACTTACCAGAACATAAACCCTATACCCTTTTCAAGCCATTAGGGCATGGAGGAGTTTCTGCAGTGAGAGAAAAGAAAAGGGCTTTTAGCAGATAAAAAGATAGGGTAACAAGATAGGGGGGCAGTGGGGAATTTTTTTTGTTTTGCCTTATTTTCTGTATCAATGAATGTGACTGCACTCATCGGACTTTGGCTAAAAGTGAAAGTACAATGCATTTAACTTTGAAATGGGGGAAAAATCATAGAAGACTGTAAATTTAGGGCTTGTTTAATGACATTTTTTGCGTGTGGTAAGGTGCATGGTAACTAAGGTAAGGTGAGGGATGGTGGTTGGGTCTTGTGATTTTATTATTATTATTATTTTTTTTTTTTGAGGGAGAGTGAGTAGGTGGTGGGGCCATTTGGTTCAAATGTAACCTTGTAATGATTGATGACAGGTAGGGTCCACCTATTGATGATCTTGGCAAATACTTTTTTGATGTGATTGGGATGAACGATCAGGATTTGTCCCTTTGAATTTTATGATGATTATCAAGAAAACGGATAAAACTCCACTCACATTATGTGAACCTCTATGTGTACATCTATGTACACATAAATTAGTCCTTTTAGTAAGCCTTGATCCCATTAATTTTCAAACTAATTAATTTACTTGTAAATCATATTTTTACATAATGATTGACATCTGATGATGCATAGAAATCAAAATTATTGATTGTTTGAAGTATTGTTAAAATCACTAGTTAAACTGTGTGCCACATCATGAAATATCAACTATGATGTCAAGCAAGATATATGTAGCAATTTTTTTAATAAATTGTGTTATAATAATATATTTCATTTCGCGTTGTTTACTTGTATTTTTCTTGCTCGTAAAAAGTCTATAATAATTTTTTTTTTTAAAGTTTCAATTGTCATTTACTTTAAAAATTAGCTAGGAGATAGAAAAATAAAATAGATACAAAATCTTATATTTCCTCCCAAATTATATGTACATACATGTATCACACATTAATCCTTCACACACGAGAATTTTAGTCCCTTCAATTTTAATTTTTCCCCCAGAAAGCAAAAATGTTACGATTTTATCTATTCAAGGGACAACTATTTGCATTTGATTTTTCTACATCATTTGATATATGTGACGAAATAGTGAAATTTATAATTAAAATTAAGTTAAGTAATTCAATCGGGACAAATTTAGTCTATTTATAATATATATGTTTATTAATGAAGTTGGAACACTTTATATGTCAATGTTCTAAAAACCAAAAAGTGTGATTAGATGACGTGCTTAAGTTTCTATAGAAAATTCGTCCAATATGACTTCCTTATAAAACTCTTCTACAAAAAGAAACATCAAAAACATAAACCGTGTCAAACATTGTTTGCCCTTAGACAGTAATGAGTGAAATTTTCAGAAGACAATCTTTATCTCACACTTGAGGCGAATATTTTTTTTGGTTATTTTTGGTAATTGAATAGATCCAATATCTCAATAATTTAGTAAAGGGTTCGCTAAGTATTTATATTTCCATAAGAAAAACAATTATACATCTAGCCTCACCCATGAACATTCAATTGACTGTCAAACATTACAACTGGGATTACAAGGAGAAGAAAAGATTTGAACTTTTTCTACTGTCTAATGCTGGATTAACGCTGTTTAGCCAACATACCAACACATGCAATAACAAGTATGCAGTGCGTTTGGAGTCCGACAAAGGGTGCAGCATCGATGAGCCATAGTTTCTTTACTTCGGCATCAGTGCACCTCTCTACAAAGTTGACCATCTTTTGAAGTTTTTTCATCTTTTTGCTTCATTCTCTGCAGTTGTTCGTATCCTCATCATGTATTCGAACTAAAATTACAATTTAACTTTTGAAGTCCTCCTCCTTGCATTTGCAAAATGAAACGCGAAGAAAAGCACCAAGAGAGAGGCAATGACTAAGAAAATGACTTTCCATGAGGGGAGGCTGTATGAATTGTTGTATGCGTGTTCATCATGCGTACTTGGTAGATTCTCCTGTAGTTAATAGCATTAAATACATTAGTCTAGAGATAAACGTTACATTTCTTTGCAAGGAAGGTAAAGGATTTTGATGCAAAACATTTACACTAAAGCTAACACAACCAAAATAATATCAACATGAAAATGGAAGTTTTTTCCTGAAAAAAATACTTGAAGTTAATACAGGGAGAAAAAAATGGGGTTCTGGAAGTCAAAATTCTGAATGGGGGGTGTGCAAGTTGAAGTAAATGTCCATATTCACGGGTGACAAACATGGAGTGAAAACAGATGACAAATAATTGAGGAACCACGTATCGCTCCACTTTGTTAAAAATAAGCATAGAATCAAAAGAATAAACAATAGAATATATGCACATGTACATATTTACAGGTGACAGACATTGTAACGACCCGGGTCCCACT